>ML778552.1:937315-959524 GCA_009831015.1 Picea engelmannii
GGGATAGCCCCCCTGGACCCCGCAGAGGGGGTACCCCCCCTCTGCACTCCCCCGCGTGGAAGAGTGTACATACTTCTGGGGTGTAAATACTTCATGGGGTATAAACATGGCTGAAAGCAAGGACCTCTGAATCAGGAAGATAACCAGGCTCCAAAACCAACAGATATCACTAAGGAATGGCCCACAGAGTTCCTTATACCAGTCGAACAAGCAGAAATTTCCAACCCCAACCTCATTGGAATTCCAGTGGTTACTTGTGAAAAGTATGATGCACCCAGTAGTAGCAAGAAGAAAAAGAAGGAAGATGTGCAAGAAATGCATAGAACATCAGAAGAGATTGCATCAGATTGACCTGGCAGAGGAGGAGACTACAAAGTGGACAAAGAAGAGAAATAAGGGGAAGAAGAAAAGCAGAAGCAGGGTGAAGTAACACCACCTAGGAACCCCCTTGAAGAGGTAGAGACATCTAATAAAATAAAGGTTCCCCCAATGAAACCTACATCGTGGAAGAAGTCCAAAGCTAGTAAGACGAAGCTGCAGACTGTACTCATGATCGATGACTTCGACTTAATTATTGCAGTTGTATTAGATTCCTGAGAAGATATTTTCTAGTGAACTAAATCCAAATAAGAAACCATGTACGAAATGATTGAAGCAGAGATGAGAGGAGTACAACAAGCCCTTCACTCCAACTGTGTAGTGTCCCTACGCCCCTGCCACTAGAAGAACCATAGTTGGGAGATGATCCTACCCAACTCCGTAGAATAGATTATGTGACCGAAGCTCTCCTTTGTCATGTATAGAAAGAAAAAGGACAAGACACGGTGGCCCTGAAGCAAGAACAAGAGGAAATCATAGAGCAACGTCAAGTTGCACAACAAGAGAAGGACAACCTTCGAATCAAGTTTTAAGAGGATAAAGTGAAGATCCAGTAGGAGAAAGAAAAACTGCTCATGGAGTAGGTTGGATTTAAAGAAACAATTCACAAATCACTTCTCTCTGTGACGGGCTTAAAGAAAATCGAGGAAGACCCGGTGGAAAATCTTGTTGAATCCATTTAGTAGCTTCAATAGAGAATAGAAGAACTGGACCTACAAATAGTCCCAAGCACTCTGCAGGAAGTGCGAGACCAAAGAGAAGAAATTTCTCAGAGCGTAGTTGAACGGATCAAAGAATTATCCATTGAATGTAAACAACTAAGCAGTTGTAGTGCACAGACTTATGAGAACCTTACCGAGGACCCTAAACTAAATACACTGGAATCTCAACTCCAAGAAGCAAAGCAGCAAGCAACAATAGTACAAGCGCAATTAAATCCCTTGTTAGCAGTCGAGCAAATTAAAATATCCCAAGAATAGTGCATGGATCAACAAAAGGTCCATTCCATACAAAGAAAAGTCATGGAAGTGACTTAGAAGCTCCAGCCAGTCCAGGATGTAGCTTGCCTACTTTTTGAGGAGATTGAAGGCCGAGGAGCAGAGCTGGAACAAGTAGTCACTTCAGTAGAAAAACAATTATAGGGACCTCTGAACGAGGCAGTTATTCAAGAGTTCACCGAGCACAAGGCATTAGGGAAGAAACACGTTGAAGCAGCTCGAGCCAAGATCAAGGCTTTTGAGGCAAAGTTACCCAAACCAGAGTGACTCGGGATGAGTCACAGGTGAGTGTTGGGGGCCCGTTGGCCCTTGACCAAGTTTTGGAGATACTTGGTCATGTTTGACCTCTTTTGGGACTTTGACAGGATTGTCAAAGGCAGAGCGCAAGTTGAAGCGGGGATCATGGGATATCAGCCCCATTTTAGGGAATCTTTGGGATTAGGGTTTATGTAACAGGTATGGGATGTTGGCCCATGGGTTTACCCATGTTTAGGCCCAATTTGTAATGAATAAATAGAAATATAGGTGATGTAAGTAGCGATGTATAGGTGTGATGCTAGGTGCTAAGTATTGTGCTAAGTGAAATTAATTGTAATAGGCTCTATGCTTAGTGTATGTTGAGGCTGTAAAGCTAAGTGTGGGTCATTTGTAGTGCTTTGCGCACAGACTGTGTAAGGAGGCTTGGTGCTTTGATCTAACTTGTGGAAGGAGGATCTGGCGAGGTGTGCGCAGATCTCCTGTCCTCTACAGAGTAAGGTTTTGATGCTCTGTGTCTGTAAGAATCTTGACATAAGACAATAAAGAAGAGAAGAGTTGAGTGAACCATGTATATCATGTGTTATGGTTGCTTTGTTGGTTATATGTTATTGATGTGATGTATGCTTAGTGCAATGATATATGTTATATGCATCTGATATGATATCTTAGTGCTTAGTAATGTGAATGAATGCTAGATCTAATCTATTTCTATGTGTTAAGTGATGGATGTATTAGATCTTGTTGAATACTGCACTGCTCTGTAACTAGGATTTCAATCAACAATGTGAATAAGGTTTAAATACTAATGAATGTTAATTGTTAAGTGCTTGGTTAAGTGTTGTAATCACATATCTGTGTCCTAGCTAGGTTGTAGACATTTTAGTCTTGCAACCACCCATGGCTCTACCTCGGGTGAGACTTCATCTTCTTCGTAGGTGTTGTCGAAAGGGTTGGTAGTTAGGGTTTTTTTGGTGCGATGTTGAAGCTATGAACCCTGGGTCTGCCCCTATGCCAACACTGTTTTTGCACTTTTTTGAGCTCGTGACTGTCACAAAAATGCCAAACTCATACACTTGAGCCAAAATTAGTGATTTATATATCAAATCGACCCCCATAAATAACATCTTCATACAATATTTCAAATTTAGGCCTTGACCTAATTTTCATGTGCTGGGAAAAAATGAATTTTCACTCAAAAACTACACATAGATTTAAATTTTCTCTATTGTAGTACACCCATACAAGCCTGGTGTTTTAACTAGAGCTATGATACCACTCTTTAGCGACCTCACTACATAACCCATAAAATGTTTCTGGTATCATGAAACTAAAATCATCTAACAACATTTCTAAAACATGAATGCAACTAATTAGCATTCCCATAACAACATCTAAATTGATAAAAATTAAAAGTTAGAGTTAACACACAACAATAGGAACCCATTACTAAAAATAGAGAACAAAGATAAAGCATTTATTTTTTAACAATGAATGGGAAACCAGTTGCAAGGGACAAACATTCCTCCCAACCATATGTTTTCTACTCCAAATATCAGTAGCAAGTCACCCCAAGTTAGGGTTAAAAATCCACAAAAGAGGGTGTCTCTCACAGCCCAATTCACTCCCACAACAAACTAGTTTTCTAATATCTATCCAAATCCCTCATATCTCTTCCTTTTAACCTACGTAACCCAAGGAATAGGATCCCCCTTCACTGAACATGTTCACTCAGGCCTTCCCACTTCCCTTTATGGATCCAATATAGGTTGGCTAGGAATATTTATTGTTGGGGACTCTAAGGAAGCTATCTAACATACACAAACTCATAGAACAAATCATTGTTCTAGGGAAAATATCTCACATAAATCTCTCTCTCTACAGGCCTAACAACTTGCTTATTCATGTAACAATAGCTCCAACAAGCTACCCACAACAACTATTATGGATACCTTCAAGCTCCAATGATCTCCACTCCCTTGTTGATCCAAAAATTGCATGCAAAAACTTCTCACAATGGCTACTTGAATTTCTCCTTTCTTCATGAAAGTTGACTCACATTCCCCAAGGTTTATTGCACTTATCCCCCATGGTATCACAACTATGGTATGTGACTTTTCCCATCAACCCCCTTACATGTGTTTAATGATTGGGCTCTCGTACACTCAAAAATTAAATTAGAAGGTTCACTAAAAATAATAATTTTAGGAAAGTGAGTTGGAATTAATACCCATTAAAAATCCCCCACTCCCCCCTCTCCTTGGACCCCTCTATTAGGAATTTCCCTATCTTATGGAAGCATAACCCCTAATTAATATGCCCATGCTCGTCTACAACCAATGTGACATTTATTTTATTATTACAATAAATAATGTTTACAAATTGCATATTCGGGCTTGTGGCCATACATCATATTTAATTACACATCACTAAAACAAGGATTATAAACAGCGATGTTTAATTCCCCCTCTTCATCAAGGCCTTAAAAATTCAATTACAACTATTTCATTTTTGAATGGAATTTATAGGGATAAATGTCTCCCTAGAAATCTTATAAATACCATTGTTGAAAACAACAAAAACAATGACCATGGAGCATGGAGAAAACCCTCAAATACCACTATTCAAAACTACCCAAGTGGCACTCTTCACAACAATCATTAATGATCAATGTAAACTTTTTAGACCGTGGCCAAATAATATTACAAATAAGTTCTTAGGAAAACTAATGCATGTTATGGAGGAAACTATATTTTAGAAAAACTTTCAATTTTGAGTGCACCTGTATGTTGGTATTGATGTTTGGAAGTCATCACAGGAAAAACAAATGTAGTTGTGAAAACATTCAGAGGAGCCATAAAGAAAATTTGACAACATATGTTGATAACATTCCAACAATTTGTACTTCATTATAAATAGGAGAAGCATGCCTAAAACATGAATGAGAAGGATTTCAACACCTGTTTTAGATGATGACACATGTAAGCGTGTGGTGGTCCCAAATAACTATTTCTTTATGAACAATGTAATGACCTCTAATTATTTGACCACATCACTAAAGAAAATAAAAATAAAAATGATCATAATCACAACATTACAAAACTATATCACAAGTGACATGGGAAACATTCTACTCATTCTCAGTAGCAAGTATATATAATGAAAAATTATATTTACATCCTTGGTGCATAATTTGTCTCTTGATTGACTCTATTACAACATAAGCACTAACTTTTTTCCTTGACTGTGTATTATCATTTATCAATCTTCTACACTATATAACCCACTACTAATATTTATCATCGTATTTATCCTTCTAGGTTGATTGTTTGTCTTCTCATATTAATCACTTAATATGCCATTAATCTCCTCTTCTCATCTGACCTTTTGCATGTTTAATGTTTGAATCCAGACTTATTTGTTTATGCCATGGTAAAAATAAAGCATGCAACATCAAATGAAAATAAGAATAATCAAAAGAAGATCCACAAAACATGACATGAGAATTTACACCGACATTAATACAAAAATGAGGGAGAATGTACCCCAAGCCATCTTTTGGATTGAAAAATCATTTGGACCGAGAAATTTTTTGTGAACCATCTCTATATTGAAATAGTTGTATATGTCACTAGCAAATTTGGCTCATTTTGTGACGGCTATTTCGACGCTCTTGCGACATTATGTTGTGGATATTGTGATTAATCTTGAGTCTCTGAAACATCATTTTATGTCACGTGGAAATTGTGATGAATTTGTATTACCATCGCAAGAGCGATGACCATAGGGAACTTCTCACAATTGCAACAAAAAAATAAATATCATCGCCAATACGACAATAAGGGAACACTAAGTGAAACCAAAATTTCGTCACAATTCAGATGACCATTGCGACGACAGATTTCATTTCTTACATAGAAAATGCGTCGCAACAATTTCAGTTTCGTCACAATTGAGACAACCATTGCGACAACAAATTACATTGTTTATGTAGCAACTACGTCACAACAATTTAGTTTTTCGTCGCTCTTGCGATGACCATTGCGACGACAACTTTTATTGTTTATGTAGCAACTACATCACAACAATTTAAGTTGTCATCAGACTTGCAATGACCATTGCGATGACAATTTTCATTATTTATGTAGCAAGTGCATCATAGAAATTTAAGTTGTCATCAAACTGGCGACGACGTTTGCGATGACAACTTTCATTGTTTGTATAGCAAATTCGTCGCAGTAATTTAAGTTGTCATCGCACTTGCAATGACCATTGCGAGGACAAGTTTCATTGTTTGTATAGAAAATTTGTCGCAGTAATTTAAGTTTTCATCGCACTTGCGATGACCACTTTTGTTGTTTATATAGAAAATTTTCCATAGGTGTATGATTGTCGTCGCAAGTGCGATGAGTAATATTTATTTAAAAAAAAAAAATTAGGCTGCAATTTTAATATTAATATTACCATATCCTCCAAGTGGAACATGGTTTCTCCTATAATTCCTTGGGTAATGGGGATAGGTCTCAATGCCTTGATAATCTGCATGAGAGGACAATAAATCCCTTAGGCTCTAAATGAATCTTTCGAGGACCTACAAGGGCCATGGACAAGGCCACAAACTAAAAAGCATGCCCTATGTAAGATATCATTATCATTACAGTGGTATGTGGATGCCATTATAAGGTTTTACGCATTAGGTATGGGTACTAGAGCCTTGACCATGGTTGGGTCAGAAGTCGAGGGAATTAGGACCTAAGTTAATATTCTTGATATAATAGGCCATGATCAAGGCCTCAAACTACAACATAGTTCCTTTAAAGTGAATCTTTTTCATATAAGTATGATATGGGTATAATAATGAGTTTTTTCATAGTAGGAATGGGTCTCAAGGACTTTACCATAACAAAGGGAGGAAGGATAATAAGGGCCTTATTCCATAAATGGATTTGTAAGGCTCGATATCCATGAACATCACCTTCAACATAATCCCTTTAGAGGAAATATTTGGCCTCCAAGTTGAATATGTGTACCATTATGAAATATTTTGCACTAGGGACATGTGCATTAAGTAAATATCCATAGTCAAGTGAGGAAAATAAGGCCCTTGGGTCATTTATGAATCCTTTAGGGAGTAAGGGACATAATAAATGCCCTAAACCACATAACATGTTGTCTATATGGAATCATGAACCTTTGAGTGAGATATGGGTATTGTTATAATATTTTGTGTAACAAAGATGGCTATGAAGGATTTAACCATGGTTGGGGGATAAATCCAAGGAATTAGGCCTTGAAAAAATATTATTCAACCATGGTTGGGGGATAAATCCAAGGAATTAGGCCTTGAAAAAATATTATTGGGTTAATAGGCCATGATTAAAGCCATGAACTACAACATGAGACATTTAAAGGGGATATTTTGCATACGGGTTGGATGAAGTTTCCATTAAGATATTTTGTGTATTAGGTATTTATGTTGGGGCCTTGACCATGATTAGGTGATAAAAATAGGGTTCTTAATCCATAAAGTATTATCAAGGCCTTTAACTACAACATCATCCCTAGTCCATGAAAAAGGACTCAAACCACCATACAAACTCAAATCATTGGCCTCTTGGTGGGATATAGGCATAATTAAGAGAATTTGCATACCAGGCATGGGTATCAAGGCTTTGACCATGGTAAATGAAGGAAAACAAGGGTTGTATGATATAAATTAGTATTTTAGGGATTATAATATTTAACATATGAATGAGATTTGGGAAATATTAAAAAACTTTAGATGCATTGGATGGATTTGGATACTGTGACCATGGTCATGCAAGAAAATAAAGGGTCTTAAGATATAAATGAAACTTTTAATGCTCATGAAACATGCACATGTCCTTGAACCACTACAAAGTTTCTTTCAAGGGGATATTTGGCCTCTAATTGGGATATGTGTGACGTTAGGTGGTTTCATGTACCAAGGATAGGTCTAGGGGTCATAACCATGACAAGGAGAGAAAATAAAGGGACTCAAGTCATATATAAATATTTTAAGGATATTGTCCATCAACATGGACTCAAATCACCACATAGGACCTCTAAAAAGGATCTTTGATCTCAAAATGGGATATGGGTACCTATAGTAGTTTTTTCATACCAAGGATGGATCTTGGTGTCTTGACCATGGTAAAGTAGTGAAAAGAAGAGACATATCAACTAAATGAATATTTGAGGACTCATGGGATAAAATGGGGTCTTAAACCATTACATGAATCCTTCAAAGCCTATATTTAGCCACCAAGTGGGATACATATGCAATTAGGAGCAATTTTTAACCAAGGATGGGATTTTTTTATTAATTATATAAAAAATTAAAAATTTATTTTAGGCTGCAATTTTAATATTAATATTACCATATTAATAACTATCAATAGAACTCTATCTCGAAGGTCATTCTCATAACTCATATGCTTCTACAATGTGCCTTAAATGAAGCCATATTGATGCATGAACATCGTATAAAGCCCAAGTGTGTGCCTAAAACAAAGGAGACAGTTGGACGCGCATATGCAATTAAATACGTTTTTTTGTGGAAATGTTGTGAATTTCAAAGTCTGAAACATTAATGTAATGGAAAGGAGGAAAGTGCAATTGCATTTATATATGAAGATCCAAACTGATTTTGGAGCGTATGTTCCTATCTGCGGATGTAATAGGAATTTAAGTTTGTTTAATACAAGTAGGTAGGTTTAATTTAATAGATTAGACAGTTTAGGAGCATAGGAGGGAAAATAGATGATAGACACCCTCAACCCTTGTATCATTGTAACATAATTCAGAATTCATAAGATGTAGAGCTGCAGAGGCGAACAAATAATTTTATGCATTCTAGTTGTTGCTATTTACCATGTATAGGAGCATTGGAATTAATAGAAGAAAGCTTTAATTCCAATATATGTGTTTGTTATGGTTGTTGGAACCACCTGTTGAATGGTATGTTGCAGGCTAGTTTATATTCTCTGTGAGCATTTTATTTCAATAAAATCTATGTGTGTATGCTCTAGAATTCTATGTTGAATGTTTGAATTCTGGACAAGGGGAGAATGAGTTTCAGTTGTTTCTCTTTCTGAGAACTCCTGCAAAGAGTGTAGTGGAGGGTCCGCAAGGAGTGCGTCGACCAGGCTATGAGTTTCATCTCAGAACTCTCATAGGAGATTCAAATCGTGTTTCTACAGGCTAAAGTGCAAGGTTAGCGTAAGAGTTGTGCAAGGTGTGCACAGGCTGGGCGAGGTCTGGGATTTTACCGACTCAAGAGGGAGACTGAGAGACTATTGTTGCAAGAGGTGCACATAGTTGAAGACCCAAATAACTAGAGGTTATTTGAAAGTCATCGAAAGGAGTGCGTGCAGGGACCCTTTTGGAAGCCTTGAGTTCACAAGAGAAAGCTCAGAAGGGATAAAACCTCTAAAGTGTTCAAAGGGAGGTGGAGGTTGAAATCGTCTCACAGAAGTCAAGTTCAGGAGGGAGGACGCCAAGTCATTTGGACAGAATTCCTTGACAAGTTGAATCGGACGGTGGAATCGCTTCAAGAGGAAGTGCCAAATTTCTATGATTCATTGGATCTTGTGGAATATCAAAAGGATTAAGACCGAGTGTCTTTCAACACTCTTAATCTCAAGAAGGATAGTGACCATCTGATCCGGATCAACGAGGGTCACTGATCTCATATGTGAATTCACGTATCGGATTTCGGGGAATGGAGTGACCAGTGGTTTGGGTCGAGTGTTGTGGATTTTCAATTGACAAAATCCTGATACAACAAGGGTTGTTGGATCAAGGGAGGCACACAGTCGTCGATCTCTTTGAAGGCACGATTTCATATTCAGTGATTTGCAGAGGGAGAGGAATGGTTGCTCGTTGTTCTCTCAAGTTGCAAAAGTCGAAGACTCGTGTGAAAAGGTGGCAAGGACCCACTTTGTAAGTGGAGTAAACAGAGGTGACAGGTGGTGTGCGCTCATCTCTTTGGGTGGAGTCAACCTTCATTGACATATCGCCTTTCGGGGATTCGCAAGGGAAGAGCATGAGACATTGGCACTCCAACTCGTGATCTCGCGAGTTGCGAAAGGTGCTTGCGTTAAGGCTTGGTTGTGGTCCTATTGGAAAAAGGGCTGAAGAGGGGGCTTACACGTTAATCCCATTCACAATTTCATATTTTGGCTATTGCCAAGGGTTGTGACATTATATTCAAAGTGCCAATTCGTGAGACTCAAAATCATTTGCGGGCTTAAACAAGGAGTTCAGTTAACCCTTGTCATGGTTTATAGAATATCCTACGTGGATCTCGGCCTGAGGGCAAGAGGTCTACACTATTTTTGGTATCAGAGCCCAGAAAAAATTCTTTGCTTTCTACCACAGAGAGAAAAGAGGAATTTTACAGCCATGTCACCAAGAAGAAGAGAAAGGCCCATACCTGATCAAGAAGTGGAAAGAGAAATGTGTGAATTATGTGCCATACTTGATGCTATGGAGACAACACAGAGGCGAACAATTGACGTTGGGGATATCAGCGAAGATGAAAGTGAAAATGAAGATGAAAACGGAGGAGAAGAAGTTGCAGTCGAAGATGCTACAGAAGAACACATATTTAGGGTTGTTGCAAGGATAGGTGCTAGGGAAAAAATGGGCATTCCAATGTATGAAGGCAACCTAGACACTGAAGAGCTTCTAGACTGGATTAGAGCTCTAGACAAACACTTCGACTATGAGGATGTCGAGGAAGACAAGAAATTCAAACATGTTGTTACTAGACTTAAAGGGCATACAACACTATGGTGGGATGAACTGCAGGCTGACAGTTGTTGCAAGGGCAAGCAAAAAATCAAGAGCTGGGATAGAATGGTTGCAAAAATGAAAGCCAAGTTTATACCTAGGGATTATCAAATAAATCTGTTTTGGAGGATGTAGAATTTGAGATAGAAACTGATGTCAGTGAAAGAATACCTTGAAGAGTTCTACAAGATAAACATCAAGGAAGGTCATCGGGAAAGAGATGATGAGAAAGTTTCCAGGTATATGAATGGTCTACGATATGACATTCAGGACGAGATGAGCATGATGACCATCCGAAACATAGAAGGTGCTTATCATATGGCTCTAAAAGATGAAGAGAAGATGAGACGAAAGGAAGGTCAAAGAGGTTGAGGCAGAATTCAAAGCAGAGGCAAGACAATTGCCCAGGACATAACTCAAAAGCCTAAAGAAGAGGGGATGAAACCTCAAACTCAATCTGAGAGAGGAGGAATCTCACAAGGGAGGTAGTATGCTGATAGAAATACTTGTCCTCGAGCCAGAGGAAGAGGAAGAGGTAGAGGAGGTGAAGTGAAATGCTTTGTCTGTGGAAAAATCAGACATAAATCCTATGAGTGTCCATATAGGAAGAAATATGGTGGTGAAACTCACATTGTCGAAGATCAAGGATGGAATGTTGAGGCAGAGGATGTTGAGAGTAGAAGATATTTGATGATGCAGAAAGTTTTCTTTAAACTAAAAAAGGAGCTAGAGAACACGGCCCAAAGAAACAGTTTGTTTCGGACTGCTTGCAAAACCAAAGATAGGGCATGCAAGGTCACAGTGGACAATGGTAGCACATATAATCTTGTATCCACGGAAATGGTATAAAAGTTGGAGCTGGAGACTGTTGTGCATCCAAGCCCATACAAAGTTTCATGGCTACAAAAAGGACATCAAGTAAATGTCACTAAACAGTGTTTAGCTGAATTTGAAATAGGAGGATATAAAGATGAGGTATTATGTGATGTCATTCCCATGGATGTTTGTCATGTATTTTTGGGTAGACCGTGGAAATATGATAGAAATGTGGTGCATGATGGGAGAAAGAACACGTACACTCTGGAGAAAAATGGTAGGACGCACATGTTGCTACCAATTAAGGATAAAGAGGTGAAAACAGAGATGAGAAACATTGTACTTTTTATGAGTGGGAAGGAACTTCTTAAGGAAGTCAAGAAGAAGTAAGACACACAATTCATTTTGGTTAGGAAGCCCAGAATTGTTTTGAACAACACTAGGATAAATGATTTACTGGAAGAAATCCAGGAGTTGTTGGAAGAATTTGTTGATATAGTAGTGGATGAAATACCTTTTTCGTTGCCATCTATCAGGAGTATAAGTCATCATATTGATCTTATACCTGGATCCAGTCTTATGAACAAAGCATATTATAGGTTGATGACACAGGAGAATGAATAAGTTAAGAGATAGGTCCAAGATTTAATGGACAAAGGATTGATTCGGGAGAGCTTGAGTCCAGGCGTTGTTCCAATAGTGCTCAGCCCAAGGAAGATTGGTGGCTGGAGAATGTTTACAAACTCAAGGGAAATAAACAAAATTACCATCAGGTATAGGTTCCCATTGCCAAGGATGGATGACTTGATGGATTGCTTGAGTGGAGAAATTTTTTTTTCAAAGATTGATTGGAAAAGAGGATACCATTAGATTAGAATGAGAGAAGGTGATGAATGGAAGACAACATTTAAGATGAATGAAGGGCTGTATGAATGGATTTTCATTCCATATGGCTTGATGAATTCACCCAGTACTTTCATGAGGTTGATGAACGAAATCCTGGAGGATCTCATTGGGAAATCCGTCATTGTATATCTTGATGATATATTAATTTTCAGCAAAACTGAAGCAGAGCTTTTGAAGCATTTAGTTGCAGTGATGAGAAGGTTACAGCAAGAGAAATTGTTGATCAACATGAATAAATCATCATTTATGAGGACATAACTCACTTATTTGGGTTTTTTTATCTCTACAAATGAATTGAAAATGGATCCGGAAAAGATAAAGGCGATTAAGGATTGGCCATCACCGAAGAGCATGTTTGAAGTTTGAAGCTTCTATGGTTTGGCTAGATTCTACAGAAAATCCATCCAAAAATTCAGTGGAATTAGTGCATTGATGATGGATATGGTGAAGAAAAGACATAAATATGTTCACTAGACAGAGGAAGCGGAGAAGAGATTCAACCTGCTGAAGAAGAAGATCATTGAGCAACCAATTCTGGTTTTGCTATATTTCAGCAAGACATTCCAGGTCAAGTGTGATGCAAGTGGATTTTCCATTGGAGTGGTCTTAAGCCAAGACAACAGGTCGATCGTGTATTTTAGTGAAAAACTGAATGAAGCAAAGATTAAGTAATCCATGTATGACAAAGAATTCTACGTAGTCATACAAGCGTTGAAGGAATGGAGGCATTTTGTTGTTCCAAAAGAGTTTGTTTTGTACATCGATAATCACATTTTGAAATTCCTGACTTGATAGGAGAATTTGAACCAAAAACATGCTAAATGGGTTGAATACATGCAAAATTTTACTTTTCTGATTAAGCATATTTCTGGAACTGCTAACAAAGTTGTTAATGCTTTGAGCAGGAAATGTTTTCTTATGCAGGAATTTAGAGTTAAGACTTTGGGTTTTGATAACCTTGAAGAAATGTATGGGGATGATCCATATTTCAAAGAGGCATATGAGGCGTCTGAGAATCCAATTCCTAGGGATAGAAGCCAATGGACAGAGTACATGATCTAGGATGGACTATTTTTTAGGGGAAATCAACTATGTATTCTGAAATTCTCCATGAGGGAGAATTTGCTAAAGGAAAAGCATAATGGAGGATTGGACGAACACTTCAATGATGAAAAAACATTCTTGAAGTTGAATGGCTCATATTACTAGCTAGGGATGAGGACATATGTGAAGAAATTTGTGGACAGGTGCAGAATTTGTCAACACGCGAAGGGAAAAAGGCAGAACACAGGGTTATATCATCCATTAACCATATCTGAAAGGATGTGGGATGTAGTGAGCATGGATTTCATATTAGGATTTCCAAGGACATATAGGGTATATGATTCAATCTTTGTAGTGGTAGACAGATTTTCAAAGATGGCACATTTCATACCATGCCAAAAAACCAGTGACGCAACTCATATCGTGAACCTGTTTTTCAAGGAAGTCATCAGACTTCATGGCTTTCCAAGGAGTATCATTTATGCTCGAGATACCAAGTTCATAGGACATTTCTGGAGGACCTTATGGAAGAAGCTGGGGAAAAACTTGTCTTTTATCTCAGCGTATCATCCTCAGACGGATGGATAGACAGAGGTTGTGAACAGGAGCTTGAGAGATTTGTTAAGGATCTTAGTGACTGAACACCATAGTTAATTGGATCACATTCTTCCACAAGCAGAATTCGCTTACAATGATTCACTCAATAGAAGAACAAGGCAGATTACATTCCAAATTGTATATGGAATGCAGCCAAGGGGAGTCTCTGAATTGAAAGATTCAAAACAAGCTGAATTCAGGAGTGTTAGTGTAGAGGACTTTGCAGAAGGAATGAAGGAGATTCATAGCAGAATCAAGGAGTGATTGCAAAGTTCAAGTCAAGAGTACAAGCGTAGAGCAGATCAACACAGGTGAGAACTTCAATTTGAAGTTGGTGATTTGATTCTTGTGCATTTGAGGAAGGAAAGGTTCCCAAGGGGAACATACAACAAGCTGAAGATGAAGAATATTGGACCGTGCAAGGTCATAAGAAAATTTGGGGAAAACTCATATGACATTGAATTATTGGATGGGGTCGAAATCTCACTGATATTCAATGTCGTGGATTTGTACCCTTATAGAGATGAAGAAGCAGGAGCAAAAGATGAACGAGAAAAGATTCAATAGACAAAACAAATTCCTGTAGCTGAAAAGCCATAGATGGAAAGCATAATTGACAAGAGGATCAACAGAAAGAACAGGAGAAAAGAGTATTTTGAATACTTGGTCAAGTGGAAAGGACATCTAATTGAAGATGCCAACTGGGAGAATGAAGCAAAAATTCAAAGACATGGGCAGACCATGCAAGAGCTCATGAACAAGAGTTCATTAAAATTTTCAATCAAGGGAGTATGATGCAGGAGCATCGTATAAAGCCCAAGTGCATGCCTAAAACCAAGGAGACAATTGGATGCACATATGCAATTAAATACATTTTTTTGTGGAAACATTGTGAATTTCAAAGTCTGAAACATTAATGTAATGGACAGGAGGAAAGTGCAGTTGCATTTATATCTAAAGATCCAAACTGATTTTGGAGCGTATGTTCCTATCCGTGGATGTAATAGGAATTTAAGTCTATTTAATGCAAGTCGGTAGGTTTAATTTAATAGATTAGACAGTTTAGGAGCATAGGAGGGAAAATGGATGTTAGACACCCTCAACCTTTGTATCATTGTAACATAATTCATAATTTGTAAGCTGTAGAGATGCAGAGGAGAACAAATAATTTTATGCATTCTAGTTGTTGTTATTTACCATGTATAGGAGCATTGGAATTAATAGAAGAAATATTTGATTCCAATCTATGTGTTTGTTATGGTTGTTGGAACCACCTGTTGAATGGTATGTTGCATGCTAGTTTATATTCTCTATGTGCATTTTATTTCAATAAAATCTGTGTGTGTGTGCTCTAGAATTCTCTGTTGAATGTTTGAATTTTAGACAGGGGGAGAATGAGTTTCATCTTTTTCTCTTTCTAAGAACTCCTGCAAAGAGTGTAGTGGAGGTTCTGCAAGGAGTGCATTGACCAAGTTATGAGTTTTATCTCAAAAATTTCAGAGGAGATTCAAATCGTGTTTCTACAAGTCGAAGTGCAAGGTTAACTTAAGAGTCATGGAAGGTGTGCACAGGTTGGGTGAGGTCTGGGATTTTACCAACTCAAGAGGGAGATTGAGATATTATTGTTGCAAGAGGTGCACAAAGTTGAAGACCCAAATAACCAGAGGTTATTTGAAAGTCCCCGCAAGGAGTGCATGCAGGGACCCTTTTGGAATCCTTGAGTTTGCAAGCAAAAGCTCAGAAGGAATAGAACCTCTGAAGTGTTCAAAGGGAGGTGGAGGTCAAAATCGTATCACAGAAGTCAAGTTCAGGAGGGAGGACGCCAATTCGTTTGGCCATAAGTCCTTGAGAAGTTGAATTGGATGGTGAAATCTCTTCAAGAGGAAGTGCCAAAGTTTCGTGAGCCGTTGGATCTTGTGGAACAACAGAAGGATTAAGACCGAGTGTCTTTCAACACTCTTAAGCTCAATAAGGATAGTGATCGTCAGATCCAGATCAATGAGGTTCGTTGATATCATATGTGAATTTGCATATCGGAGTTCAGGGAATGGAGTGACCAGTGGTTTGGGTCGAGTATTGTGGATTTTCGATTGAAAAAATATCAATACAATGAGGGTCATTGGATTGAGGGAGGCACATAGTCATCGATCTCATCGAAGGCATGATTTCAAAGTTGAGGATTTGTAGAGGGAGAGGAATGGTTGTTCGTTGTTCTCTCAATTTGGGAAAGCCGAAGACTTGTGCGAACAGGTTTCAACGACCCACTCTGTAAGTGGAGTAAACAGAGGTGACAGGTAGCGTGCACCCATCATGTTGGGTGGAGTCAACCTTCATTGAACTATCGCATTTCAGGGATTTGCAAGGGAAGAGCATGAGAGGTTGGTGCTCCAACTCGCGATCTCGTGAGTTGTGAAAGGTTCTTATGTTAAGGCTTGGCTGTGGTCCTATTAGAAAAGGGGCTGAAGAGGGGGATTACACCTTAAGCCCATTTGTAATTTCACGTTTCAGCTATTGCCAAGGGCTGTGACATTGTATTTGAAATGCCAACTCATGAGACCCGAAATACTTTATGGGCTTAAACAAGGAGTTCAGTTAACCCTTGTCGTGGTTTAGAGAAGATCCTGTGTGGATCTTGGCATGAGGGTAGGAGGTCTGCACCATATATACCTTCTTTGACTTATCAACCAATCCTTGAATCCATGTAAGAAGTTGGTGGGGAAATTCTTTTCACATAATAATAGGAGCATGGGTTGAGTACAATATTCATTCCATGGGAAGTGTAAGAGTCCTACATTTTGCTAGTTATATGTAATGTCATCCATCATTTCCACTAATGATATCATTGTCATTGACTCTAACATTGTGGGAATCAAATATAGTTCATCATTCACTATCCATTATATACTCTTTATATCCTTGAGAGACAAATATAGTTCTTTTAGGAAATTATTAGAAAGAATACAATAGATCAATCCCTTTCTATCCACACTAAAGAGAACTAGAGAGAATAATATATCTAAGGGACCATGAAGTACATAAAGTGAATATATTCCTTATGTTGCATGTTGTAGTGGAAGAGAGTTCCTTATCTATCGCAGGATGAATCATATTCTTGTAATGCTTTGTGTTGAGAAGGTTAGGTAAGAATGTGAGTAGAAAGGTTGGGATGAGAAATATAGAATCGTATTGCTTGGTTTTTTCACCATGGTGGCCTCATAGCCTAGGTTGGTGGTGGTATCTACACTAGATGGATGTGGTTCAATGGAAATTTTCTCGTACATGACCAATCTCTTGGACCATTTTTTGTTAAAAGATAAGTCTCATTTTTTTGTTTATGAATATGAAAAATTACTATTACTCCCAGTCATAAACAAATTATGTGTTATTCATGCTATATGCCAATTTTTTTCCGATTTTGAATTTAAGTATACAAGGAAATGAAGGAAAATTTCATGACGCAAGAGAAGAAAATGATTTACACCTTTTCGGAAATGTGTTTTAGATCGTGGAGGTGACCACCCTTCAAACATGCATTTTTCAAAGACATTAAAAGGTTAAATGACTAAATAATAACTAAACGTCTATGAGGAAATAACCATGTACAAGTGCAAAGGAAGGCTACTAGGTGGGCTTGAAACAAGAGAACTCTTCGCTCACACATACACAATACATAATATCAGATGCCATGTAAAACTTAAGTGCACTACTATCTAAGGGAGTTTTAGCCTTTGGAATACATTGTGCAATAAGATTAGCTATGAAGTGTACCTAATAAAATATCATTCCATGCTTGAGCACCCCATGCATAATAAAAATCCATCTTAACAATATGTATCTAGTGCATCATCTACCATACAAGAGGTTCAAGAGAATTGCTAAGTCTTGAAGTTCTCATAAGAATGGAGGGAGGCCATGAAGCCTAATGAAATGGCTGGAGGATATGGATTTCACTATAGTTTAAAATTTATTAAATATTTCTAACCTACAAGGTTACATATAAAATAAATAATGCAATATAGAAGATGAAATACTCAAAGAAAATGTGTCTAAACTGAAATATGTGCTCGGGTGGTACAACAACTATTTGATAATACTTATTTCAATAGGTCAATGGAAATGTATGGCTTTGATGTAAGAGTTTCACATGGTGTATTTTACAAATACAAAACACAATCCTAAGACTCTAACACAACTCAATTGACCTTCACTCAAATAGTTAAATAGTAATTAGGCTTTCAAAGTGATTCAATGTATGGTGATGCAAGCCACCATAGAAAACACATGAAGGCATGAGAGGCACTATGATTCCACTATAGTTGAATATGAAAGGGGACCTATGGGAAAATAAATCCTCTATCTCCAAGGTCATTCTCAGAAATCATATTTTTCTACAATGTGCCTTAAATGAAACCATGTACCTTCTTTGACTTATCAACCAATCCTTGAATCTATGTAAGAGGTTGGTGGGGAAAGTATTTTCACATAATAATGGGAGCATGGGTTGAGTACAATATTCATGCCATGGGAAGTGTAAGATTCCTACATTCCGCTAGTTATAGGTAATGTCATCCATCATTTCCACCAATGATATCATTGCCATTGAATCTAACATTGTGGGAAGCACTCTAACATTAATTCTCTTCATATTTCATGTTTTATTCTCCATTTACAAACCATACCAATTTGGAAACTAACCAAAATCAACATCAAGAAGAGGAAAATTGTAGCTTTGGATGAAATATAGTGGTTGTAGGTGAGCATATAGGATAGGGAAGATAAGAATTCATCATTCACTATCCATTATATACTCTTTATATCCTTGAGAGACAAATAAAGTTCTTTTAGGAAATTCTCAGAAAGAATACAATAGATCAATCTCTTTCTATCCACACTAAAGAGAAATAGAGAGAATAATATATCTAAGGGACAATGAAGTACATAAAGTGAATATATTCCTTATGTTGCATGTTGTAGTGGAAGAGAGTTCCTTATCTATCGCAGGATGAATCTGATTCTTGTAATGCTTTGTGTTGAGAAGGTTAGGTAAGAATGTGAGTAGAAAGGTTGGGATGAGAAATATAGAATCTTATTGCTTGGTTTTTTCACCATGGTGGCCTCATAGCCTAGGTTGGTGGTGGTATCTACACTAGATGGTTGTGGTTCAATGGAAATTTTCTCGTACATGACCAATCTCTTGGACCAATTTTTGTTAAAAGATAAGTCTCATATTTTTGTTTATGAATATGAAAAATTACTATTACTCCCAGTCATAAAAAAGTTATGTGTTATGCATGCTATGTGTCATTTTTTTTTTCGATTTTGAATTTAAGTATACAAGGAAATGAAGAAAAATTCATGACGCAAGAGAAGAAAATGATTTACACCTTTTCATAAATGTGTTTTGGATCATGGAGGTGACCACCCTTCAAACCTGCATTTTTCAAAGACATTAAAAGGTTAAATGACTGAATAATAGCTAAACATCTATGAGGAAATAACCATGTACAATTGCAAAGGAAGGATACAAGGTGGGATTGAAACAACAGAACTCTTAGCTCACACATACACAATACATAAGATAAGACGCCATGTAAAACTCAAGTGCACCACTATCTAAGGGAGTTTTAGCCTTTGGAATACATTGTTCAAGAAGATTTGATATGAAGTCTACCTAATAAAATATCATCCCATGCTTGAGCACCCCATGCATAATCAAAATCCATCTTAACCATATGTATCTAGTGCATCCTCTACCACACAAGAGGTTCAAGAGAATTGCTAAAGCTTGAAGTTCTCATAAGAATGGAGGGAGGTCATGAAGCCTAAGGAAATGGCTGGAGGATATGGAGTTCACTATAGTTTAAAATTTCTTAAATATTTCTAACCTACAAGGTTACATATAAAATAAATAATGCAATATAGAAGATGAAATAATCAAAGAAAATGTGTCTAAACTGAAATATGTGCTCGGGTGGTACAATAACTATTTGATAATACTTGTTTCAATAGGTCAATGAAAATGTATGTATTTGATGTAAGAGTTTCACATTGTGTATTTTACAAATACAAAACACAATCCTAAGACTCTAACACAACTCAATTGACCTTCACTCAAATAGTTAAATAGTAATTTGGCCTTCAAAGTGATTGAATGTATGGTGATGCAACCCGCCATAGAAAACACATGAACGAATGAGAGGCACTATGATTCCACTATAGTTGAAGATGAAAGGGGACCTATGGGAAAATAAATCCTCTATCTCCAAGGTTATTCTCAGAACTCATATTTTTCTACAATGTGCCTTAAATGAAGCCATATGCCTTCTTTGACTTATCAACCAATCCTTGAATCTATGTAAGAGGTTGGTGGGGAAAGTCTTTTCACATAATAATGGGAGCATGGGTTGAGTACAATATTCATGCCATTTGATGTATAAGAGTCCTACATTCCACTAGTTATAGGTAATGTCATCCATCATTTCCACCAATGATATAATTGTCATTGACTCTAACATTGTGGGAAGCACTCTAACATTAATTCTCTTCATATTTCATGCTTTATTCTCCATTTCCAACCCATACCAATTTGGAAATTAACCACAATCAACATCAAGAAGAGGAAAATTGTAGACTTTGGATGAAATATAGTAGTTGTAGGTGAGCATATAGGATAGGGAAGATAATAATTCATCATTCAATATCCATTATATACTCTTTATATCCTTGAGAGGCAAATATAGTTCTTTTAGAAAATTATTAGAAAGAATACAATAGATCAATCTCTTTCTATCCACGCTAAAGAGAACTAGAAAGAATAATATATCTAAGGGACCATGAAGTAAACAAAGTGAATATATTCCTTATGTTGCATGTTGTAGTGGAAGAGAGTTCCTTATCTATTGCAGGATGAATCAGATTCTTGTAATGCTTTGTGTTGAGAAGGTTAGGTAAGAATGTGAGTAGAAAGGTTGGGATGAGAAATATAGAATCTTATTGCTAGGTTTTTCCACCATAGTGGCCTCATAGCCTAGGTTGGTGGTGGTATCTACACTAGATGGTTGTGGTTCAATGGAAATTTTCTCGTACATGACCAATTTCTTGGACCATTTTTTGTTAAAAGATAAGTCTCATTTTTTTGTTTATGAATATGCAAAATTACTATTACTCCTAGTCATAAGACAATTATGTGTTATGCATGCTATGTGTCTTTTGTTTTTCCGATTTTGAATTTAAGTATACAAGGAAATGAAGGAAAATTTCATGACGCAAGAGAAGAAAATGATTTACACCTTTTCGGAAATGTGTTTTGGATCGTGGAGTTGATCACCCTTCAAACCTTGATTTTTCAAAGACATTAAAAGGTTAAATGACTGAATAATAGCTAAACATATATGAGGAAATAATCATGTACAAGTGAAAAGGAAGGCTACTAGGTGGGCTTTAAACAAGATAACTCTTAGCTCACACATACACAATGCACAAGATAAGATGCCATGTAAAACTCAAGTGCACCACTATCTAAGGGAGTTTTAACCTTTGGAATACATTGTGCAAGAAGATAAGATATGAATTATACCTAATAAAATATCATCCCATGCTTGAGCACCCCATGCATAATCAAAATTCATCTTAATCATAGGTATCTAGTGGATTGTCTACCATACAAGAGGTTCAAGAGAATTGCTAAGGCTTGAAGTTCTCATAAGAATGGAGGGAGGCCATGAAGCCTAAGGAAATGGTTGGAGGATATGGATTTCATTATAGTTTAAAATTTCTTAAATATTTCTAACCTACAAGGTTACATATAAAATAAATAATGCAATATAGAAGATGAAATACTCAAAGAAAATGTGTCTAAACTGAAATATGTGCTCGGGTGGTACAACAACTATTTGATAATACTTATTTCAATAGGTCAATGACAATGTATGGCTTTGATGTAAGAGTTTCACATGGTGTATTTTACAAATACAAAACACAATCCTAAGACTCTAACACAACTCAATTGACCTTCACTCAAATAGTTAAATAGTAATTAGGCCTTCAAAGTGATTCAATGTATGGTGACACAACCCACCATAGAAAACACATGAAGGCATGAGAGGCACTATGATTCCACTATAGTTGAAGATGAAAGGGTACCTATGGGAAAATAAATCCTTTATCTCCAAGGTCATTCTCAGAACTCATATTTTTCTACAATGTGCCTTAAATGAAGCCATATACCTTCTTTGAGTTATCAACCAATCCTTGAATATGTTCGACAACACAGGTATTCCAACAGAGGACGAACACCTTCAGTAACCACTCACATAACCAGATCAAAGATCAACACACCGATGTTTTCACGTGGTAAAACCCCTACGGGGAAACATCCACGGCCCCAGCCAATGCGGCC
>ML778552.1:965960-999883 GCA_009831015.1 Picea engelmannii
TGAGAAGGTTAGGTAAGAATGTGAGTAGAAAGGTTGGGATGAGAAATATAGAATCTTATTGCTTGGTTTTTTCACCATGGTGGCCTCATAGCCTAGGTTGGTGGTGGTATCTACACTAGATTGTTGTGGTTCAATGGAAATTTTCTCGTACATGACCAATCTCTTGGACCAATTTTTGTTAAAAGATAAGTCTCATTTTTTTGTTTATGAATATGCAACATTACTATTACTCCCAGTCATAAAACAATTATGTGTTATGCATGCTATCTGTCATTTTTTTTTCCGATTTTGAATTTAAGTATGTAAGGAAATGAAAGAAAATTTCATGACGCAAGAGAAGAAAATGATTTAGATCTTTTCGGAAATGTGTTTTGGATCGTGGAGGTGACCACCCTTCAAACCTGCATTTTTCAAAGACATTAAAAGGTTAAATGATAGAATAATAGCTAAACATCTATGACCACCAATATTGCTCGATTATGTCATCGCTCTATGATTTCAATGTTCAAATTGTTACATCCACATTCTCAATCAAGGTATTTAGCATGTTTATGCATGTAAACAATTCCTCTTTGTATCCCACCTTGTGGAATCACAAGACCATAACATTGAAATCATTGGGTTCCTGTCCTTGGCTTATTTTTCTTCTCCCAATGATTTGTGGAAGGTTCGACATCATTGTACATATCATAGAGGAATGAATAAGTAGGATTTGAGGCAATGTTGAGTAGCAACACCATGTCCATGACACAATGAAAAGAATGGTAATTCTCTTTGTCATGTGAGACACAATGAAACATGTCACAAGACTTTCAAAGTTGCATATATCATGTCACAAGATTTTGGAAGTTGCATCATTAAGAGAAGCTAAAATTATCATTAAGTGTATAACAAAATTACATTCACAGATATATACAAGCCATAGAAATAGCCTTGTGTATATTATCATCTATATAATGTACATCTAACTGTCTTATAAAATTATTACATGACATCATGAATTTATTTTAGTCTTCTTTTTTGCTTTCCAGTTCTTAAGAAAATCATCCACGTCCATGTCTTTGTTTACTGGGTTCTCTTCAGTAGATGATGTTGTTTCAGTTCTTTCACGTCGAGTATGTCTGGTCTCGTACCCACAGCATGGATGTTGCTATGCGGGAACATCACTTAAAAAAATAAAAAATATTAAATTTATATGGCCAATTTTTAAATATCATTGAAGTAGTTCATTAATATTAAAAAAAAAACTCTGCAATGTAATTATTTACCTGGTCCTCTAGTTGGCACCGTTGGAATGGTTGTCATCCTGTTCACCTGATCTTCAGGTCGAGCATGATCATCTATGACATTCTCTGCCATTGAAACGTCAAAATTTATAAGTACAAAATTTATAAATACAAAATTATTACGTATATGATTAATATATAGACATTTTACCATCGTGCGCCTCAATCACAGGAACATCTTGGGGATTCACCTCACTGGTATGGGGTTGTTGGGGAGCACCATGATCTTCTGGCGGCATTTCACTATCAACGCTATGTTTTTTAGTACTAATGGTTTCCTTGATAGTGTTGCTCCCCTGATTAAAACAAAGTAAGACACTAAATTATGGACGATATCAAACATTTACGTATTTTATAAGTAACGAAAGGTTAATGTGGACTGATTTTTATTTACCTTATCCCGCAAATTGGATCTTGGGGTCTTCCCTATGCTTTTCCTACGATCAACCATGGCTTTATAACTGTACTTGTAACCAAGTTGGAGGTCTTCCTTTGTGTTTTTAGTTCTGAAGTCATCGCCCTGCATTGCATAAGGGTATGGTTTTTTAATGTTTTTCACTGCAATTACCTTAAAGTTGTAAGGTGATACAAATAATATTCTTAAGATGTTCAGGTAATTACGATTCATGGCTATAACCTCGAGTAGCCACCCTGGCCTATCTTGTGTTGGCCATGTTTGGAAATCCTTTCTTTGGTTGCCTTCGAAGTGTCAGACAACCTATCATCAAAATTTTCAAGTATGTTATATATAACCACACTTTTATTTAGATTTTAAAAAAATAAAGCTAGTATTGAATTAAAAAATTTGTAATTTACCTTGGTGTACCAGTTATTTGTTCTCTTGATTTTTTCAAAATCTTCTCTTTTGCATCATCAATGATCACCTTCCACTCCCTCACTGTAATTGAGGGAGGATGATCATACCTAGGATTTCTTTCCAAGCTTCATCTATAAACATCCCGGGTATATTTTAAATATTCACCCACTGCAGATGTGACCACTTTTGTATTGAACGTGTCTACACCAAAGAGGCTTTCAAGATAATCCATAAGTTCCTTTTTGAGGTTGGAATTCTTGCAATTCCACCTCATGCGTAAGGTTGCCACAAAAATAGACAAGGCCTTTCTCTCTACGTGCCTATAAAAAAGGTTGTTTCCTACACACAAAAAGATATGATCATTAATTTAAAATTAATAATCTAGATGATTTTTGTATGAGGATAACATTAAACAATTAAAATATGAATTAAAACTACCCGTGAGTCTTGATTTTTTTAATGGAAATCCATTATCATCGACCAAAAATGTGCACGGAAGGGTCCCTGTGCTTGTCACACATCTAGCACCAGGAAATGCAACCATCTCAACCACATCACTATGATCCTCATCTCTACCACCATCTCTAGACTCTGATCGAGGTGTGGATGCCTATCGGTGTGTGTCATGGCTCCTATCTAAATGAGGCATGGAATATGGAGAAGTAAATAGTGCTCTAGAAGCTATATGACCAGTCGCATAAAGACTCTGTAGCATCTCTATAGCGCCAGTACTACCAACCTCGGGTTGAACAGGGTCCAAATATTCCTTTATAAAAATAAAATGTTTTTTCGTGAGATAATGTAATAGTTAAAGAACAAAGTATCATAATTGAACATATCAGTGCATTAAAAAGATTAAATTAAATTATGGTTATTACCTTATATGTGTTAAGTTGTGACATAAGGAGCTTGATCCTTTCTTTGACGTCTGTAGTTTGTTCTGGACGATCTAACAAGCTAACAAGTTCCTTGTTAGCTTTAATGATTCTTTTTTTTAATAAGAGCATCGGATCAGTGCAAGAATAAAACCCCTCCTCATCAGTGGAATCATGATCCACATGGCCTACTGACTACATATAATTTCAGCAAAAACAATGTTATTTCAATAAAATTATATAAGCAAATAATAAAACAACGTAAAATGAAAGTGGAAATTGATAATAATTTACATGTTTTGTGGCTGGCCCTTTTCCACGATCATCCTGCCACATTAAAATATAATTAGAACCACCAAATATTTAAAAAATTGTTAATGATAATAAAAAAACAATGTTAAAGATAATATTTACAATAATGTTAAAGATAATAAAAAAATATAATGCAATAAGTAGAGGTTTCTTAAAGAGGTGTTGCATAAGAACTTGCACACTATTAGTCAATGTTTCTATTCGATTCAAATGGTAATCCACTAATAACTCTTCCTTGGGAGCTATCTTTTTTATTGTGCATAGGACTACCCGATTCTCTTCACATCCCTCAAATATGCAATTCGGTTGTTTGTTTGTTGTCTTGGGTTGTGTGTTGTTTATAAGCCCTGCGATATTGTCGGAAGCTTTAGGCCTTCCATCAATATAGATAGTCGCTCCCTTATTTTTATCCTTGTTTATTAGTTGTATATAATTTGCGGCGAGTGCATATCTCTACATACTTCACATGTACCGGACCAGCTGCATCCAATCATTATAATTGTAACACGGTCCGACATAGTCCATCAATTTAGTTACTGTATTGTATTTTACAATTATTCCATCCATGGAAAATAGCCCCAAGCCATGCAGGGAGGATGGTGCAATGCGATATGTCCTATTGTTGACAACAAAGTCAACATTTATAGGAGTTAGTTCCTTAGGTACCCATTGCTTCACCACATGCTTATACCTGATTGGAACATCTATGTCTCCTATGCTCTCGTAATCATTAGAGCATGATCCTCCTTTGACAAGAAAAAATATCATGCGTCTACAAAAATTTATTCTGACTTTTTCACCTTTGGTCCTTATTTTCTTATCATATCTACTAGATGCAGTCGCATTTTCGACCTCTATTTGTCCTAATCTTTCGTCACTCGACGAAAAAATATATGATAGGTACCTGTTTGGTTGTACCTTCAGTTACATGTGCATGTGTTGTTAGTTAGTAGTCCATCATCATATTCACAGTTCTAAATAAAAAAATTATATCTTTAGTTTTGGATGCACAATTAGACTAGGGTGCAATTACCAATATTAGTGGTCAACCACCTAATTTAATGTGATATCCCTCTTGATTTTGGACATTTTAAGGACATATTAAAAATTTGAAAACACTAAGGACATGATAAATTTATCATATGGATCTAAGAAAAAAATAGTATTAAGGTTGTTGTTTGTTGGATTTGTGCATAATGAACCTAAACAAAAAATTCTCACTTGAACTTGAGAAAAGGTATAAGGCAATAAATTATTGGTTGATGTTGTAGAAAAGAAATACCTTCAAAGTGACGATCAACCCATCGTCTTATCTAAAGAGTTGTCAGAGCATCATGTAGTAGGGGAACAACCCCTAGTCACCTCCATCTCTGCAACAAGCCCCACTTCTACCAAATGATTTGGTCATTAGAAAGTATCTCTATGGTCAAACAAGGTCCACTGGAGGCATAAAACATGCTTCATTGACATTGTGGCTACAAAAGAAGGAAATAATTGACCTTAATGGTTGACTAATTAAGGAAAAAGAAGGTCAAATTCACTTGGAAGGAAAACTTTTGATGTTATATTTGATGAGATGAGGTCATCCCTAGTAGGAGGGGATCCAAATGAAAGAAAATTTAATTAATAGAAACAACTTTAAGTTATTTTTAGGTTGGTCCTAACCTAAAGTAACAATTAAACATTGTTTTAAGTTTGTATAGGTTCACCCTAACCCAATGGGTAGCCAACCTGTTGATTCACCTTCCAGGTACAATAGAGAATCTAGAGTTCTCTCGCACCCCACAAGGGAGTGCAATGCCTAGGTGGAGCTAGTTGCTACCCACTAAAAATGTCGGTGTCATCTGAGCACAACAAAACATCCTTAGACTTCAATGGCAATTACGAGTTGTGAAGGCTATGCACTTTATTCCATCTTTGCATAGAACCATTCATCGTCCAAGGTGTGGAGAAATATGGCTGGCTTGTTGGAGGATTTTCTAGAGGAAAAATTCACCAAGAGATTCCATTTTGTTAGACACGGCACATTTGAGGCATGGATACATGGATTTCATTACATTTTTTTTGCATCATTGATGAAGAGCCTTTTTCCAAAGATTGAAACCAAGGCCTGAAACCCATGGCTAAATGAAGAACTATGTAGAAGATGAATGCCACACTTCAATAGGTGGCTAAAGCATGACATACAGTAAGAAAAAACCAAAAATATAAAAAAAATACCCATAATGGAGAAAGTTTAGAGTAAGGCATGTGAAAAATAAAGAGCTAATGGAGGAACATATTTCTTGAAATTGTGCCATGTGGCATTAGAAAGTATCTGTATGGTCAAACAAGGTCCACTACAGGCACAACACATGCTTCATTGAAATTGTGGCTACAAAAGAAGGAAATAAATAACCTTCATGGATGACTAATTAATAAAAAAGAAGGTCAAATTCACTTGGAAGGACAAATTTTGATGTTATATTTGATGATGAGGTCATCCCTAGTAGGAGGGGATCCAAATGAAAGAAAATTTAAATAATAGAAACAACTTTAAGTTCTTTTTAGGTTGGTCCTAACCTAAAGTCACAATTAAACATTGTTTTAAGTTTGTATAGGTTCACCCTAACCCAATGAAAAAAAGAGTATAAGTGCCACATCAAAGAAGAATGAGAACATTTTATGTTGAGCACTCAAAAGGTTTGATGACCATGGCACTGGTTGGGAGATTTTATAGGCAAGATTGTTAAAGGTGTCTCTTTGAAACTGTGGTTGGGTGAGCATTAGAAGCCTATGTTGGGGTACTTGTCTTCCTTTCATATTCTTGTATGTGGTTGGGTATGTTTTCTCGTGCAATCTAAAGCATATGCAACCCTTTTTTTGGAAAATGACTAGTTATGGGGCCCATCAGGTTTATGTATCAAGAGGTGGATGTTGGGATTTAACCCACAAAGGGAACCTGCATTAATTCAAAAGATATGGGTATTGTTGCCTGGTTCACCCATTGATATTTGGAATAGAAATATATTGGAGGGCATAGGAAATACCATTGGTTGATTTGTTTCTTTGGAGGATCTATGTATGGAGAAGGAAGATCATACAGTTTGACGTATTTTGGTCAAATTAGACCTTATATAAGGTATATTATAAAAATTGGATATGGATACAAAATGGAGAAATTGGAAATTCCAACAAAAATTAGAGTGTTGGAGACTCTTTTTTTGTTGTGTGTTTTGTCATGAAGTTGGGTGTCTGAAGAATGATTCTCAACAGGTCATATGAGGTCATCCCTAGTAGGAGGGGATTCAAATGAATGAAAAATTAATTAATAGAAACAACTTTAAGTTATTTTTAGGTTGGTCCTAAACTAAAGTCACAATTAAACATTGTTTTAAGTTTGTACAGGTTGACGTGCCACATCAAAGAAGAATTAGAACATTTTATGTTGAGCACTCAAAAGGTTTGATGACCATGGCACTGGTTGGGATATTTTATAGAAAATATTGTTAAAGGTGTCTCTTTGAAACCGTGGTTAGGTGAGCATTAGAAGCCTATGTTGGGGTACTTGTAATCCTTTTATCTTCATGTATGTGGTTGGGTATGTTTTCTCATGCAATCTAAAGCATATGCAACCCTTTTGTTGGAAAATGACTAGTTATGGGGCCCATCAGGTTTATGTCTCATGAGGTGGATGTTGGGCTTTGACCCACAAAGGGAACCTACATTCATTCAAAAGATATGGGTATTGTTGCCTGGTTTTCCCATTGAGCTTTGGAATAGCAAGATATTGGAGGGAATAGGAAATTCCATTGGTTGATTTGTTGCTTTGGAAGATCGATGTATGGAGAATGAATATCGCATGGTTGGGCGTATTTTGGTCGAATTAGACCTTATAGAAGGTATATTGTAAAAATTGGATATGGATACAGAATGGAGAAATTGGAAATTCCAACAAAAATTAGAGTGTTGGAGACTCTTTTTTTGTTGTGTGTTTTGTCATGAAGTTGGGTGTCTGAAGAATGATTCTCAATAGGTCATATGAGGTCATCCCTAGTAGGAGGGGATCCAAATGAAAGAAAAATTAATGAATAGAAACAACTTTAAGTTATTTTTAGGTTGTTCCTAAACTAAAGTCACAATTAGACATTGTTTTAAGTTTGTACAGGTTCACATGCCACATCAAAGAAGAATTAGAACATTTTATTGTGAGCACTCAAAAGGTTTGATGACCATGGCACTAGTTGGGAGATTTTATATAAAAGATTGTTAAAGGCGTCTCTTTGAAACTGTGGTTAGGTGAGCATCAGAAGCCTATGTTGGGGTACTTGTCATCCTTTCATCTTCTTGTATGTGGTTGGGTATGTTTTCTCGTGCAATCTAAAGCATATGCAACCCTTTTGTTGGAAAATGACTAGTTATGGGGCCCATTAGGTTTATGTCTCAAGAGGTGGATGTTGGGCTTTGACCCACAAAGGGAACCTACATTCATTCAAAAGATATGGGTATTGTTGCCTGGTTTACCCATTGAGCTTTGGAATAGCAAGATATTGGAGGGCATAGGAAATTCCATTGGTTGATTTGTTGCTTTGGAAGATTGATGTATGGAGAAGGAAGATTGCATGTTTGGGCATATTTTGGTCAAATTAGACCTTATAGAAGGTATATTGTAAAAATTGAATATGGATACAGAATGGAGAAATTGGAAATTCCAACAAAAATTAGAGTGTTGGAGACTCTTTTTTGTTGTGTGTTTTGTCATGAAGTTGGGTGTCTGAAGAATGATTCTCATCAGGTCATATGAGGTCATCCCCAGTAGTAGGGGATCCAAATGAAAGAAAAGTTAATTAATAGAAACAACTTTAAGTTATTTTTAGGTTGGTCCTAACCTAAAGTCACAACTAAACATTGTTTTAAGTTTGTATAGGTTCACCCTAACCCAATGAAAAAAAGAGTATAAGTGCGACATCAAAGAAGAATTAGAAAATTTTATGTTGACCACTCAAAAGGTTTGATGACCATGGAACTGGTTGGGAGATTTTATAGGAAATATTGTTAAAGGTGTATATTTGAAATTGTGGTTGGGTGAGCATTAGAAGCCTATGATGGGGTACTTGTAATCCTTTCATGTTCTTGTATGTGGTTGGATATGTTTTCTCGTGCAATCTAAAGCATATGCAACCCTTTTGTTGGAAAATGACTAGTGATGGGGCCCATCAAGTTTATGTCTCAAGAGGTGGATGTTGGGCTTTGACCCACAAAGGGAACCTACATTCATTCAAAATATATGGGTATTGTTGCCTGGTTTACCCATTGAGATTTGGAATAGCAAGATATTGGAAGGCATAGGAAATACCATTGGTTGATTTGTTTCTTTGGAGGATCGATGTATGTAGAAGGAAGATCGCATGGTTGGGTGTATTTTGGTCGAATTAGACCTTATAGAAGGTCTATTATAAAAATTGGATATGGATATAGAATGGAGAAATTGGAAATTCCAACAAAAATTAGAGTGTTGGAGACTCTTTTTTTGTTGTGTGTTTTGTCATGAAGTTGGGTTTCTGAAGAATGATCCTCATCAGCTAGCATCTAGAAAGTATTATACACAACCTGACACATTAGCTCCAACAACATCTCCAGATAAAAGAGGTATGTATATCTCATACATGTTCTTGCACCTTCATAATGTTCATAGTGGATTCTCAATTCCAATTGGTTATGAGGCTATTACTAAACATATAGACTTAACAAGTGATGGTCCTCATTCGATGTTTGAGTCCCTAATTGGATCAAAAACGGTCGAGGGAAGGTCTGGCTCAAAAGAGTTATTGTAGGAGTTGGGGGAGATCATTTAGAATAAGATTGTTCTGGGGGAATGTAGTGCACCCTCTGTATATACGAGATTTTCTTCTAATGATAGTAATTTGGCCCATGTCCAAATGAATAATGTTTTGGTCAAAGAGACTAAGTCACAATGCCTTCTACCCACAAATGACCCTAAGAAGAAGTCTAAAAAAATTGCCCTAAAGTGCTTATGCTTGTTAAGATCATTAAAATAATTTGAGATGGAGCCAAGGGGGTTGGTGGGGGGACTAGCCATGGACAAGAAAATGCCTTCTACTATTCAAATGAAATTAGATATATCATTGGCTAAGTGTCAAGCAAGGAAATAAGTAAGAGAGCGTAAACAACTCACCATCAATGGGGTCTTTAGAGCAGGGAAGACCTAAAAATTGGTTACAAAATTATCATTATTTCACTAAATTCCAGAGGGGTTGGGGGTGCCCACAAACGGTTATCCCTCAAATGAATGTTCTCAATTTACCAACCTAATGTTATGATGCTAAAAGAAATTTACCAACCTAATGAAGAGCTTTGTGTGCATTTAAAACTGTAAAATTCCCGCTCAATTATTTTTGGTCTTTTTCTTGGTTTTACTGTGTTGGCCTTTCGTCAAACAATTTTCCACTGAAATGTTTATAGAGGTTGTTATGAATTTACTCATTGTTGTAGCAATTTTATGAGAATTCTTGAGTGTGGAATTTTGACAAACACTTGGACTGTAGGATATTTCACACTGTTTGACTGCCCAATTTGCAGTTAAGGTATTTTAGATGGATTCTTGAAGTGTTTTAGATGGTTGGCATAGATTTAAATTCGAATATTCCCTAACTCAAATATGCAGAATATCTAATTCAAACATGATTCCCTAGATCGAATATATATAATATATCATTCAAATTATGATGCATGTGTGCCCTAGACTTTTCAGAATGAAAATTTTAAAAAGGACAGAGTGAGGAAAATTTGTCGGAATGGAAGCCATTGTTGGTGTAATTTGCTTCTTTGTCTCTCTTTGTCTCTATGGCTTCTTGCTGGGGTCTCTGTCTACCTTTTTGGATCGGGATGAATGTGAATGGGCTGAATGGGGTCAGCTGAGTTTAGGGATCAATGCATGGAATGGGGTTGGCCAAGTTCAAACATGATGAGTTAGGGCGAATGGGGTTAGGGGTCGAGTTCTGTTCCACTATGGATTGTGCAATGCGAATGGGGTTATGGTGTCGGTCGCGTTCTGTTCGTAACATATATAAAATATATGTTACATATATATGTTATATATGTAACATATATATAACATATATATGTTTACAATATTTTAATTTTATAAATATTTTTTATATTTTATACAATATATATATTTTTATTTTATAAATAGTTTTTATATTATGTCATATCTTATATAATATGTTATATGTTATATGAATATATTATATAATATATAGTTTTTTTTCATGATATCAACATGTGCCCCTGGTGCAGATCTTGGTGGTAGTAGCAAATATTCAAATGAGAACTTTGAAGAGTGAAGTGGGGAAATGTTCCATGTGAACATCACTTGGACATGGCTGGTTAGTTGATCCTAAAAGATGGGGAATCCTTGTATCAAGGATGCACTCTTCATGAACATCGAAAGAGAATTGGGTTAATATTCCCGAACCGGGACATGGTGGTGGACGACAATGTTAGGAAATATGGAGATGTCATCGGGGGCCTGGGAAGAGTTATCTTTTCTTTTTAACAACTTTCCCACCCTGAAATTGGTTCAACCAGAGATAGGGTCCAACATCTGAAAGAGAACCGCACGTCTTGCGGTGTTTGGTGCCTCCTTAGCAGCCTTCGAAAATATGGAGAACCAAGTACTATCCATGCCTGATCGTACTCATATCTACCTCCCTAGATTTTTCAATGTCCACTAGGTTAGCGATCTTGATGAGATAATATATACCTTGGGCTACTTGTCTTCTCTTGGCTCTGGACCAATTTGTTAGTGTTCTAAGAAGAAACAAGTTGTTATTCTCTTCTCCACTAATGACAACTATGCTAATGAAGTTCATGTCAGGAAGCATCTTCCCTGGATATAGATGATGCTTTATCAACTTGGTCTTCCTCCAAAAAATCATTCCACCTTTGTGACAATCAAAGTACCATTGAGCTTATTCATAATCCAATGAATCATCAGAAGACAAAGAACATGGATATTTGGATGCACTAAATTTGACAACATCATGCTCAAGGGCAACTTGTGTGAATCTTTGTTCCTTTAGTAGATCAACAAGTAGATGTCTTCCCCAAATCTCTTCTAGATCCCGCTTAAACCCCTGTAACTATAATTTTTAATAATATTACGTACAACCATGATTACCAAGTAACCATATAACCCCTAATAACCTATGGCCATTAACCCTTATAATCACTATAATTTATTTCCCCAAACGCATTTGACTCATAACCACTACAATTTTTAGAATCCCAAACCCCTAAACCCTTGAAAATTTAACCCTAATATTTAACCCTTATAACCCCAAACATGTACATTAACTATTACATCTATCCATTATTAGTACTATTCTATCACCTATGTAACCCTAATCACTTATAACCTCTATAATTTCTAACTTATAAACCCCATATAGCTAAAGCCTAACTTATTAACCTTACACACCTAATACCTATATCTCACAAACATTAATCCTTATAATACTCAAACCATATAGCCACTTTACTCCATAACACTATAACCCTTATCATCCCTAACACCTAACCCTTAATTCTCACCATACCTAACCCCTATAAACATTAACCCCTAATCCTTATAAAGCACAATTCTAAACCAATGTAACCTTTATCTGACTTGTAACTCCTAATGAGCTTAACTACCATAACCCCTAATACAACATTTCGACATGAAGAGCACTGAAAAAGCATCAAATCCTACCATAACATGGCCCTACAATATCGATAATATAAAGGTCATGGCTATGTCAATTGACATAGGTGAAAAGGAAGATGTGTCTAGTGACACCAAAATAACAGGAGAATCATTAGTAGAGAATTGCAAATTCATTGTATTAAGAAAACAATTTAGTAGAATGTGTTTGCTGACACAAAGACAAAAGAATCTATGTCAACCAAGACACACTAAAGAAATGAGGAACCAAATGCAAAGAATGTTCAAACTAGCACAAGAGAGAGATTTGTGTTGATTTACATAGAACATGGAATGCATGATACAAATAAGAAAACTCTAGAATTCATGTTTACCTACACATTATTGAATAATGATTTGATAGATGCTAAAAGCTATAACTAGGGCTTCAACAAGGTGATCAATGAGAAACTTGGGAAGAATTAATTCTACATATTCAGAGGGCTATCATGACAATCAATTAGACTATTAATGACATCAATACAAAAAAATTATTGATACGATGAAACAAGGAGTATAGGTTACAAACATTATGATCTTAGACAAGGATGGAGCACAAAAATACATATGGAAATAGGATATCTCTCTCTAACCAATAAGTTATTAGATGATGGTTCCATAGTAAACAATATGATGAAGGATACATGGGTAAAGTTAGAGAAATCAAAATTGAGGCCACTAGAGTTGTTGGTTGACAATAAAATCCATCAATCGCTTCGACAAGGTGATCAATGAACATTTCATATTGAATTCATTCAATAGATTCCAAGGATCACTGCAACATTATCAATTGGACTATTAATGATTTCAATTTCATATGGAAATAGAAGATCTCAATCTACCCAATTTAATAATATTAGATGGTGATTATAGAATAATCGTTATGATGGAGACAAAAATAATTAGAGAAACCAAAATTGTGACCACCAAGAAGGAGAAATAATGATTAGTGAGCCAACACAGTTGCATTCAAAAAAGGAGAATATTGAATAATTATTGATTTAATAAGTTGCAATAGTGAATGAGGAGTTGGCTATTTCTAGTGAATCCTCTAGAAGTAGGTAAGATGAACTATATAAATGAAAAGGGAAAGGGTAGTATAACTAGATGATTGCTTAGAGGAAATAAATCATTTGATAGTGGATCATTGTAGCATTGGAAGATGGATAATCTAAGTTTTTTGTTTCTACAATATAGAATCAAAACTAATAACTAAACCCAAAGGGAAGAATCCACTCAAGTGAATGATGAGAAGGAAAATTACCCATCACACTTGACCAATGTTACCACTGGTAAATGTAAAATTCAATGAAGGTATCCCATTACCATACTAACTAAGTTGTTCTTAAATATAGGGAATGTATACCCACTCAAAAAATTAATGTAGAAATGAAGAATGAACCTCAACACATCATAATGGAAATTGAGTGGAGAATATATAAAATTTCTAGCCAAGGAATTAACATATTTAAGAATAGAAAGAACTATTTGCATGGTCCTATAAATATGGAAGCTAACGCATTGTTCAATAGGGGAGTGGGGGAAGTTATCCACCCCAAAATATGGAAGCTAAGTCCAAGGCCCCAAGGGGACAAAGGTTGAATTCTAATTTGGTGGGAATATTCCATTAGAAAAGTCGTTTCCTTTCTTTAATGTTATAGTAGATAGTTGACAACATTTAGAAGAACAAAATACAAGGAAATATTGGAAGAGCTTGAAAAACTGTTTATTGGAAGAGAAATATTGAAAGAGCAATACTGGAAGGCAATATTGAATAGTCTATCCATGACAAATTTCAATGCATACATAAATTGTTTGAAAAGAATTTCAACATTGGCCCCATCTACAAGTCCCTACTATCAATGTCTAGTCCTCGTGCAATTTTTGTTCCTCGTTCCTCGTTCCTTGACCATGGTATAGTCCCCAAGATCCATTGTTTTTGTACAAAATTACATACTAATGGCATAAAATTATCGATGAACTTTTTTCGTCAACAGTATAGCAAATTCGTCGCAAGATTATTTACATTTGTCTCTCTTGTGACTATATCAAATGATGCTTGGATTCATTTCATATTTGGTTTATCAACTTGAAATCTCAATTTGATACTTTGCAAGCTAGCTAGACCTTCAATCAAATACAAATATGAATCTTGGAATCATTAACATATCTACTAGAACATATGAAAAATAGTTGGGTTTATGGTTTACATGATGAATTGATGATGGAAGAAAGTGGGTGTGTCAGTCAAATTTGAGTCCAAAAACCCTCCCACATCATTAAGGAATGAGAATAGTCTATCCAGGTCAAATTTCAATGCATACAGATACAATTTGAAAACATTTCGACCTTGGCCCCATTCACATGTCACTTTTTCCCACCTCTAGTATCTTGATGGTGTTGATTAATAAATAAATGAAATAGAGGGATTTATCATCACAACTATAATGTAGAACCTGGAAGCAAAATGAAGAAAGATCGACGAAAACCTAAAACTTGCGTCAACCAAATTAGGTACTCTGAAAGAAAATTAGGGTTTATGGTTTACATGATGAATTGATGATGGAAGAAAGTGGGTGTTTCAATCAAATTTGAGTCCAAAAACCCTCCCATATCGTTAAGGCATGCCAATAATCTATCCATGACAAATTTTGGTGCATACATAAACTGTTTAAAAAAAATTCAACATTGGCCCCATTCGCAGGTCCCCGTTGCCAACCTCTAGTATCTTGATGGCATTGATTAAGAAATCAATGAAATAGAGTGATTTTCCATCACAAATATGACGTAGAAAATTTGTATATACATTAATGTAGAACCTGAAAGTAAAATGAAGAAAGACCGATGAAAACCTAAAACTTGCATCAACTAAATTGTGTACTCTGAAAGAAAATTAGGGTTTATGGTTTACATGATGAAGTGATGATGGAATAAAGTGGGTGTGTCACTCGAATTTTATTCTATAAACCCTCCCATATCATTAAGGCATGCCAATAGTCTATCCATGACAAATTTGAAATTTATGTGCATTTCAAATTTGAGTCCAGAAAAAATTTCAACATTGGTCCCATTCGCAGGTCCCTGTTGCCAGCCTCTATTATCTTGATGGCGTTGATTAAGAAATCAATGAAATAGAGAGATTTTTCATCACAACGATGACACAGAAACATTGTATATACATTAATGTATAACCTGAAAGAAAAATGAATAAAGACCGACGAAATCCTCAAACTTGCGTCAACCAAATTGGGTACTCTGAAAGAAAATTAGGGTTTATGGTTTACATGGTGAAGTGATGATGGAATAAAGTGGGTGTGTCACTAAAATGTGAGTCCAGAAACCCTCCCATATCTTTAAGGCATGCCAATAGACTATCCATGAAACATTTCAGTGCATACAAAAACTGTTTGAAAAAATTTCAACATTGGCCCCATTCGCAGGTCCCTGTTGTTGATGTCTAATCCTCGTGCAATTTGTGTTCCTCATTCCTTGACCATAGTTTAGTCCCAAATATCCCTAGTTTTGTACAAAATTACATACTAATGGCACAAAATTATCGACAAACGTTTTTTGTCGATAGTATAGCAAATTCATCGCAAGATTATTTACATGTGTCTCTCTTGCGACGATATCAAATGATGGTTGGATTCATTTCATATTTGGTTTATCAACTTGAAATATCAGTTTGATACTTTTCAAGCTAGCTAGACCTTCAGTCAAATACAAATATGAAAATTGGAATAATTAACATATCTACTAGAACATATGAAAAATAGTTGGGTTTATGGTCATTTCCATGATGAATTGATGATGGAAGAAAGTGGGTGTGTCAGTGAAATTTGAGTCCAGAAACCCTCCCAAATCATTAACGCATGAGAATAGTCTATCCAGATCAAATTCCAATGCATACAGATACAGTTTGAAAACATTTTGACGTTGGCCCCATTCACATGTCACGATTTCCAGCCTCTAGTATCTTGATGGTATTGATTAAGAAAACAATGAAATAGAGGGATTTTTCATCACAAATATGACGCAGATATATTGTATATACATTAATGTAGAACCTGAAAGCTAAATCAAGAAAGACCGACTAAAGCCTAAAACTTGCGTCAACCAAATTAGGTACTCTGAAAGAAAATTACGGTTTATGGTTTACATGATGAATTGATGATGGAAAAAAGTTGGTGTGTCACTCAAATTTGAGTCCATAAACCCTCCCATATAGTTAAGGCATGACAATAGTCTATCCATGACAAATTTTAGTGGATACAGAAACTATTTGAAAAAATTTCAACGCTGGCCCCATTCGCAGGGCCCTGTTACCAGTATCTAGTATCTTGATGGTGTTGATTAATAAATCAACGAAATAGAGGGATTTTTCATCACAACAATGATGCAAATAAATTTTATATACATTAGTGCAGAACCTGAAAGAAAAATGAAGAAAGACCGACGAAAGCCTAAAACTTGCATTAACCAAATTGGGTACTCTGAAAGAAAATTAGGGTTTATGGTTTACATGATGAAGTGATGATGGAATAACATGGGTGCGTCACTCAAATTTCAGTCCCGAAAACCTCCCATATCATTAAGGCATGCCAATAGTCTATCCATGACAAATTTCAATGCATACAGAAACTATTTGAAAAAAATTCAACGTTGGCCCCATTCGCATGTCCCTATTGCCAGCCTCTAGTATCTTGATGGAATTGATTAAGAAATCAATGAAATAGAGTGATTTTTCATCAAAAATATGAAGCAGAAACATTGTATATACATTAATGTAGAACCTGAAAGAAAAATGAAGAAAGACCGACGAAAGCCTAAAACTTGTGTCAACCAAATTGGGTACTCTGAAAGAAAAATAGGGTTTATGGCTTACATGATTAAGTGATGATGGAATAAAGTGGATGTGTCACTCAAATTTGATTCCGAAAACCCTCCCATATCATTAAGGCATGCCAATAGTCTATCCATGAAAAATTTCAATGCATACAAAAACTATTTGAAAAACTTTCAATGTTGGCCCCATTCGCAGGTCACTGTTGTTGGTGTCTAATCCTTGTGCAATTTTCGTTGCTCATTCCTCATTCCTTGAACATGGTGTAGTCCCCAAGATCCATTATTTTTGTAAAAAATTACATACTAATGGCATAAAATTATCAACAAACTTTTTTCGTCGATAGTATAGCAAATTCATCGCAAGACTATTTACATTCATCTCTCTTGCGACGATATCAAATGATGCTTGGATTCATTTCATATTTGGTTTATCAACTTGAAATATCAATCTGATACTTTGCCAGCTAGTGGGACCTTCAATCAAATACAAATATGAAACTTGGAATCATTAATATATCTACTAAAACAAATGAAAAATAGTTGGGTTTATGGTAATTTCCATGATGAATTGATGATGGAAGAAAGTGGGTTTGTGTTGAGACTTGAAATTGACATTATCATTTCCCTATTTTACTCTTCACCTATACCTTTTTGGACCTACCTAAAGCTTGAGTGAATGACAAGAATGTTATCAATTTCTAGTAATAAGGTCATAAGGTAAAGTATGGTTAATTCATGTATTTTGTGGTTTATTGAGTTAAGAAATTAAATATTTCATGTACTAATGCTCGATTTGTCATATGTGAATCTTTTACCTCTAGATGTCTAGCGTTCCTGTACCAGCTCTGTCACAATCCAGTACCTATGCACCAAGATTTTTTTTGTCTGATCCGGTACCAACGGCCACACTCTATCATGATCCGGTACCACCTTTTGTGCCCTGTCGTGATCCAGTACCATCTGTCTGTTACGATCTAGTACTGATATGGAAGAGCCTAATGCACTAAGTTAAGTGCCATATCTTGCCTTGGTCAATTGGTGGATGTCTATTCGTTTATCAAGGCTATGATAAAGGACATTTTGTTAATTACCTCATCCTCATGCAGTTTGTGTCATGAGGATGAGGCTAAAGGTGTAACCGAATGATTAAATGTAAACAACTGAATGATTTGCAAATCACTTCGCCTCCTTGTGTTTCACGATGTAAACTATTAAATAGCCATGGCAAGGATGGTAGAAGAGTAGGAGAGTTAGCATATTATCAATATGTAAGCACTGTATGATAGTACAGAACATTTCTGAGTGAAGATTAATGGAATGTTATTTTATCTCCATATTTTGATTATCTATGATTAAGAATGAGTTGAGTTGTTAAAAGAGAGTTTTGATTTTATGTTTTGAAGTGTGAGTGAGAGTAATGTGTGTGTTAAAAGAAAGCTTCCTATAGACTTTAGCAGCTGACCTATTGAAGCGGCAAGGGCCAACCGCCCAACAAAGGTCTGCCTCTTCGTAGATTAGCATTAGTGTTTGTTTTCAGTAGTATAGACAGTGAATTGGCTAAAGATTTAACTCTAGTAGATGATAGCAGTGTAGCTTAGATTAAGATTTCCATTTTACAATTGCTTAGATCTTTAATTGTTCTATTTTTGCATATTCTTTGTTTTCTGTTCTCATGAATTTGATTTCCTTGAGTGATCATAACTGTTGGCAGCAATAGTCAAAACTACTTGGAGAAGAAATAGTGAAGTTCATTGTGAACCATAGCAGAATCGACATATTGATTGTTGAACTACCTATGCCATGTTGATTGATGTGTGATTTCCTTTCAGAAAGTGTGGATTGCATAATTAGTTTTCTGGGTTAGACATCAGAGTTGATCTATCAAACCAATTCCATCTCATACTTGCATGTGCCATAATGGAATAGATAACCTCTCTGTGAAAGACAACCAAAGTGCACTATATTTTTCTATCTTGATTTGTTTCCAGCATACATAATCTAGTTTGATTCTATACTCGTGACATTAGGAATTACCTTTCTTACTGGTGTCTTATAACTCAGTTGATTACGAATCCTGGATTGATAATTAATGAGTGCATTATATTAGACATATAAGTAGCACAACAGTGTGTCAGTCAAATTTGAGTCCGGAAACCCTCCCATATCATTAAGCAATGTGAATAGTCTATCCAGGCCAAATTTCAATGCATACAGATATAGTTTGAAAACATTTTGACGTTGGCCCCATTCACATGTCATTGTTGCCCACCTCTAGTATATTGATGGTGTTGATTAATAAATCCACGAAATAGAGGGATTTTTCATCACAACTATGACATGGATACATTGTATATACATTAATGTAGAACCTGAAAGAAAAATAAAGAAAGACCGACGAAAGCCTAAAACTTGTGTCAACCAAATTGGGTACTCTGAAAGAAAATTAGGGTTTATGGTTTACATGATGAATTGATGATGGAATAAAGTGGGTGCGTCACTCAAATTTGAGTCCAAAAACCCTTCCATATCATTAAGGCATGCCAATAGTCTATCCATGAAAAATTTCAATGCATACAAAAACTGTTTGAAAAAATTTCAACGTTGGCCGCATTCACATGTCCTTGTTGCTAGCCTCTAGTATCTTGATGGTGTTGATTAAGAAATCAAAAAAATAGAGGTATTTTTCATCACAACGATGACGTAGATACATTGTATATACATTAGTGTAGAACCTGAAAGAAAAATTAAGGAAGACCAACAAAAGCCTAAAACTTATGTCAACCAAATTGGATACTCTAAAAGAAAATTAGGGTTTATGGTTTACATGATGAAGTGATGATGAAATAAAGTGGGTGTGTCACTAAAATTTGAACCCATAAACCCTCCCATATCATTAAGGTACGACAATGGTCTATCCATGAAAAATTTCAGTGCATATAGAAACTATTTGAAAAAATTTCAAGGTTGGCCCCATTCGCAGGTCCCTGTTGTCGGTGTCTAATCCTCGTGCAATTTTTGTTCCTCGTCCATCATTCCTCATTCCTCATTCCTTGAAAATGGTGTAGTCCCCAAGATCAATTATTTTTGTACAAAATTACATACTAATGGCAGAAAATTATCGACGAACTTTTTTGTCGATAGTATAGAAAATTTGTCACAAGATTATTTACATTCATCTCTCTTGTGACAATATCAAATGATGCTTGGATTCATTTCAGATTTGGTTTATCAACTTGAAATCTCAATTTGATACTTTGCAAGCTAGCTGGACCTTCAGTCAAATAGAAATATGAAACTTGGAATCATTAACATATCTACTAGAACATATGAAAAATAGTTGGGTTTATGGTAATTTCCATGATGAATTGATGATGGAAGAAAGTGGTTGTGTCAGTCAAATTTGAGTCCAGAAACCCTCCCATATCGTTAAGTCGTGTGAATAGTCTATCCAGGTCAAATTTCAATGCATACAGATACAGTTTGAAAACATTTCAACGTTGGCCCCATTCACGTGTCATTGTTGCCCGCCTCTAGTATCTTGATGGTGTTGATTAAGCAATCAACGAAATACAAGGATTTTTTATCACAAATATTATGCAGATACATTGTATATACATTAATATATAAACTCAAAGCTAAATCAAGAAGACGAAAGAAATCCTAAAACTTTTGTCAACCAAATTGGGTACTCTGAAAGAAAATTAGGGTTTATGGTTTACATGATGAATTGATGATGGAAGAAAGTGGGTGTGTCACTCAAATTTGAGTCCAAAAACCCTCAAATATCGTTAAGACATGCCAATAGTCTATCCATGAAAAATTTCAGTGCATACAGAAACTATTTGAAAAATTGTCAACGTTGGCCCCATTCGAAGGTCGTTGTTGCCTGCCTCTAGTATCTTGATTGCGTTGATTAAACAATCAACGAAATAGAGAAATTTTTCATCACAACGATGACCCAAAAACATTGTATATACATTAATGTAGAACCTGAAAGAAAAATGAAGAAAGACTGAGGAAAGCCTAAAACTTGCGTCAACCAAATTGGGTACTCTGAAAGAAAATTAGGGTTTATGGTTTACATGATGAAGTGATGATGGAATAAAGTGTGTGTTTCACTTAAATTTGAGTCCATAAACCCTCCCATATTGTTAAGGAATTCCAATAGTCTATCCATGAAAAATTTTAGTGCATACAGAAACTGTTTGAAAAAATTTCAACGTTGGCCCTATTCATAGGTCCCTACTGTTGGTGTCTACTCCTCGTGCAATTTTCGTTCCTCATTCCTAGTTACTTGACCATGGTTTAGTCCCCAATATCGATTATTTTTGTACAAAATTACATACTAAGGGAATAAAATTATCGACAAACTTTTTTCATCGATAGTATAGCAAATTCGTCGCAAGATTATTTACATTCGAATCTCTTGTGACAATATCAAATGATCCTTGGATTCATTTCATAATTTGTTTATCAAATTGAAATCTCAATTTGATACTTTTCAAGATAGTTGGACCTTCAGTCAAATACAAATATCAAACTTGGAATCATTAACATATCTACTAGAACATATCAAAAGTAGTTAGGTTTATGGTAATTTCCATGATGAATTGATGATGGAAGAAAGTGGATGTGTCAGTCAAATTTGAGTCCAGAAACCCTCCCATATCATTAAGGAATGAAAATAGTATATCTAGGTCAAATTTCAATGCATACATATACAGTTTGAAAACATTTCGACGTTGGCCCCATTCACATGTCACTGTTGCCTGCCTCTAGTATCTTGATGGTGTTAATTAAGCAATCAACGAAATAGAGGGATTTTTCATCACAAATATGACGCAAATACATTTTATATACATTAATGTAGAACTTGAAAGAAAAATGAAGAAAGACCGGCGAAAACCTAAAACTTGCATCAACCAAATTGGGTACTCTGAAAGAAAATTAGGGTTTATGGTTTACATGATGAATGGATGATGGAAGAAAGTGGGTGTATCACTCAAATTTGGGTCCAGAAACCCTCCCATATCATTAAGGCATCCCAATAGTCTATCCATGATAAATTTCAGTGCATATAGAAGCTGTTTGAAAAAATTGCAACGTTGGCCCCATTCGTAGGTCCCTGTTGCTAGCCTCTAGTATCTTGATGGTGTTGATTAAGAAATCAACGAAATAGAGGTATTTTTCATCACAATGATGATTGCAAATACATTTTATATACATTAATGTAGAACCTAAAAGAAAAATGAAGAAATACCGACCAAAATCCTAAAACTTGCGTAAACCAAATTGGGTATTCTGAAAGAAAATTAGGGTTTATGGTTTACATGATGAAGTGATGATGGAATAAAGTGGGTGTGACACTCAAATTTGAGTCCATAAACCCTCCAATATCATTAAGTAATGTCAATAGTCTATCCATGAAAAATTTCAGTGCATACAAAAACTGTTTGAAAAAATTTCAATGTTGGCCCCATTGGTAGGTCCTTGTTGTCGGTGTATAATCCTTGTGCAATTTTTGTTCCTCGTTCCTAGTTCCTTTAAAATGGTAGAGTCCCCAAGATCCATTATTTTTGTACAAAATTCCATACTAATCGGATAAAATTATCGATGAACGTTTTTTGTCGATAGTATAGCAAATTTGTTGCAAGATTATTTACATTCGTCTCTCTTGCGACGATATCAAATGATGCTTGGATTCATTTAATATTTGGTTTATCAACTTGAAATCTCAATTTGATACTTTTAAAGCTAGTTGGACATTCAGTCAAATACAAATATGAAACTTGGAATGATTAACATATCTACTAGAACATATGAAAAATAGTTGGGTTTATGGTAATTTCCATGATGAATTGTTGATGGAAGAAAGTGAGCGTGTCAGTCAAATTTAAGTCCATAAACCCTCCCATATCGTTAATGCATGTGAATAGTCTTTCTAGGTCAATTTTCAATGAATACAGATATAGTTTGAAAACATTTCGACGTTGACCCCATTCACATGTCACTGTTGCCCGCCTCTAGTATCCTGATGGTGTTGATTAAGAAATCAACTAAATAGATGGATTTTTCATCACAACTATGATGTAGATACATTTTATATACATTAATTTAGAACCTCAAAGCAAAATGAAGAAAGACTGACGAAAGCCTAAAACTTGTGTCAACCCAATTGGGTACTCTAATAGAAAATTATGGTTTATGGTTTACATGATGAATTAATGATGGAAGAAAGTGGGTGTGTCACTCAAATTTGAGTCCAAAAACCATCCCATATCATTAAGGCTTTGAAATAGTATATCCATGACAAATTTCAGTGCATACAGAAACTGTTTGAAAAAATTTCAAGGTTGGCCCCATTCACAGGTCCTTGTTGCTAGCCTCTAGTATCTTGATGGTGTTGATTAAGAAATCAATGAAATAGAGGGATTTTTCATCACAACGATGACATAGATACATTTTATATACATTAATGTAGAACCTGAAAGAAAAATGAAGAAAGACCGACGAAAGACTAAAACTTGTGTCAACCAAATTGGGTATTTTGAAAGAAAATTAGGGTTTATGGTTTACATGATGAAGTGATGATGGAATAAAGTGGGCGTGTCACTCAAATTTGAGTCCCAAAACCCTCCCATATAATTAATTCATGCCAATATTTTATCCATGACAAATTTCAGTGCATACAGAAACTGTTTTAAAAAATTTCAACATTGGACCCATTCACAGGTCCCTGTTGTCAACCTCCAGTATCTTAATGGCATTGATTAAGAAATCAATGAAATAGAGAAATTTTTTATCACAACGATGATGTAGAAACATTGTATATACATTAATGTAGAACCTCGAAGATAAATGAAGAAAGATCGACGAAAGCCTAAAACTTGCATCAACAAAATTGGGTACTTTGAAAGAAAATTAGGGTTTATGGTTTACATGATGAAGTGATGATGAAATAAAGTGGGTGTTTCACTCAAATTTGAGTCCAGAAACCCTCCCATATTGTTAATTCATGCCAATAATCTATCCATGAAAAATTTCAGTGCATACAAAAACTGTTTGAAAAAAATTCAACGTTGGCCCCATTCGCAGGTCCCTGTTGACGGTGTATAATCCTCATGCAATTTTTGTTCCTCGTTCATCGTTCCTCATTCGTCGTTCCTTGACCATGGTCTAGTCCCCAAGATCCATTATTTTTGTACAAAATTACAGACTAATGGCATAAAATTATCGATGAACGGTTTTCGTCGATAGTATAGAAAATTCGTCGCAAGATTATTTACATTCGTCTCTCTTGCGATGATATCAAATGATTCTTGGATTCATTTCATATTTGGTTTATCAACTTGAAATCTCAATTTGAAACTTTTCAAGCTAGCTGGACCTTCCATCAAATACAAATATGAAACTTGGAATCATTAACATATCTACTAGAACAAATGAAAAATAGTTGGGTTTATGGTAATTTCCATGATGAATTGATAAAGGAATAAAGTGGATGTGTCAATCAAATTTGAGTCCATAGACCCTCCCATATCATTATGGCATGCGAATAATCTATCCAGGTCAAATTTTAATGCATACAGATACAGTTTGAAAACATTTCAACGTTGGCCCCATTCACATGTCATTGTTGCCCACCTCTAGTATCTTGATGGTGTTGATTAAGAAATCAACTAAATAGAGGGATTTTTAATCACAAATATGATGTAGATACATTTTATATACATTAATGTAGAACCTAAAAGAAAAATGAAGAAAGACCGACAAAATCCTAAAACTTGCGTCAACCAAATTGGGTACTCTGAAAGAAAATTAGGGTTTATGGTTTACATGATGAAGTGATGATGGAATAGTGTGGGTGTCACTCAAATTTGAGTCCATAAACCCTCCCATATCATTAAGGCATCCCAATAGTCATCCATGAAAAATGTCCATGCATACAGAAACTGTTTGACAAAATTTCAACGTTGGCCCCATTCGCAGGTCCCTGTTGTCGGTGTCTAATCCTCGTGCAATTTCCATTCCTCGTTCATGATTACTCATTCCTCATTCCTTGAACATGGTGTAGTCCCCAAGATCCATTATTTTTGTACAAAATTACATACTAATGGCATAAAATTATCAATGAACTTTTTTCGTCGATAGTATAGCAAATTCCTCGCAAGATTATTTACATTTGTCTCTCTTGCGACGATATCAAATGATGTTTGGATTCATTTCATATTTGTTTTATCAAATTTAAATCTCAGTTTGATACTTTGCAAGCTAGCTAGACCTTCAGTCAAATAGAAATATGAAACTTGGAATCATTAACATATCTACTAGAACATATGAAAAATAGTTAGGTTTATGGTAATTTCCATGACGAATTGATGAGGGAATAAAATGGGTGTGTTAGTGAAATTTGAGTCTAGAAACCCTCTCATATCATTAAGGCATTCAAATAGTCTATCCATGACAAATTTCAGTGCATACGGAAACTATTTGAAAACATTTCGACGTTGGCCCCATTCACATGTCACTGTTGCCCGCCTTTAGCATCTTGATGGTGTTGATTAAGCAATCAATGAAATAGAGGTTTCATCACAACAATGATGCAGACACATTTTATATACATTAATGTATAACCTAAAAGAAAAATGAAGAAAGACCGACGAAATCCTAAAACTTTCGTCAACCAAATTGGGTACTCTGAAATAAAATTAGGGTTTATGGTTTACATGATGAAATGATGATCGAATAAAGTGGGTCTGTCACTAAAATTTGAGTCCATAAACCCTCCCATATTGTTAATCCATGAAAATATACTATCCATGAAAAAATTTAGTGCATACAGAAACTGTTTGAAAAAATTTCAACGTTGGTCCCATTCGCAGGTCTCTGCTATCTGTGTCTAATTCTCGTGCAATTTTTGTTCCTCTTTAATAGTTCCTCATTCCTCATTCCTTGACCATGGTGTAGTCCCCAAGATCCATTATTTTTGTACAAAATTACATACTAATGGAATAAAATTATCGACAAACATTTTTCGTTGATAGTATAGAAAATTCGTCGCAAGATTATTTACATTCGTCTCTCTTGTGACAATATAAAATGATGCTTGGATTCATATCATATTTAGTTTATCAACTTGAAATATTAATTTGATACTTTGCAAGCTAGATGCACATTTAGTCAAATACAAATATGAAACTTGAAATCATTAACATATCTACTAAAACAAATGAAAAATAGTTGGGTTTACTGTAATTTCCATGATGAAATTTTTGATGGAAGAAAGTGAGTGTGTTAGTCAAATTTGAGTCTATAAACCCTCCCATATCATTAAGGCATGCCAATAGTCTATCCATGAAAAATTTCAGTGCATACAGAAACTGTTTGAAAAACGTTCAACATTGGCCCCATTCGTAGGTCACTGTTGCCGGTGTCTAATCCTTGTGCAATTTTAGTTCCTCATTCCTCATTCATTGAACATGGTGTAGTCCCCAAGATCCATTATTTTTGTACAAAATTACATACTGATGGCATAAAATTATCAACGAACTTTTTTCGTCGATAGTATAGCAAATTCGTCGCAAGATTATTTACATTCATCTCTCTTGCGACAATATCAAATGATGCTTGGATTCATTTCATATTTGGTTTATCAACTTGAAATGTCAATTTCATACTTTGCAAGCTAGCTAGACCTTCAGTCAAATACAAATATGAAACTTGGAATCATTAACATATCTACTAAAACAAATGAAAAATAGTTAGGTTTATGGTAATTTCCATGATGAATTGATGATGGAAGAAAGTGGGTGGGTCAGTCAAATTTGAGTCCATAAACCCTCCCATATCGTTAAGTCATGTGAATAGTCTATCCAGGTCAAATTTCAATGCATACAGATATAGTTTGAAAACATTTCGATGTTGGTCCCATTCACTTGTCACTGTTTCCCACCTCTAGTATCTTGATGGTGTTGATTAAGCAATCAACAAAATAGAGGGATTTTTCATCACAAATAGGACACAGATATATTGTATATACATTACTATAGAACCTGAAAGAAAAATGAAGAAAGACCGACGAAAGCCTAAAACTTTTGTCAACCAAATTTGGTACTCTGAAAGAAAATTAGGGTTTATGGTTTACATGATGAATTGATGATGGAAAAAAGTGGGTGTGTCACTCAAATTTGAGTCCAGAAAGCCTCCCATATCATTAAGTCATGTCAAAAGTCTATTCATGACAAATTCAAGTGCATACAGAAACTGTTTGAAAAAATTTCAACGTTGGCCCCATTCGCAGGTCCCTGTTGCCAGCCTCTAGTATCTTGATGGTGTTGATTAAGAAATCAAATAAATATAGGTATTTTTCATCAAAACGATGACACAAATACATTGTATATACATTAATGTGGAACCTGAAAGAAAAATGAAGAAAGACTAACGAAATCCTAAAACTTGCGTCAACCAAATTGGGTACTCTGAAAGAAAATTAGGGTTTATGGTTTACATGATGAATTGTTGATGGAAGAAAGTGGGTGTGTCACTAAAATTTGGGTCTAGAAAACCTCCCATATCATTAATTCATGCGAATAGTCTATCCATGACAAATTTCAATGTATACAGAAACTGTTTCAAAAAATTTCAACGTTGGCCCCATTCGCAAGTCCCTGTTGCTAGCCTCTAGTATCTTGATGGTGTTGATTAATAAATCAACGAAATAGAGTGATTTTTCATCACAATGATGACACAGATACATTGTATATACATTAATATATAACCTAAAATCAAAATGAAGAAAGACCGACGAAAACCTAAAACTTGTGTCAACCAAATTGGGTACTCTGAAAGAAAATTAGGGTTTAAGGTTTACATGATGAAGTGATGATGGAATAAAGTGGGTGTGTCACTCAAATTTGAGTCCATAAACCATCCCATATCTTTAAGGCATGCCAATATTCTATCCATGAAAAATTTCAATGCATACAGAAACTGTTTGAAAAAATTTCAACGTTGGCCCTATTCGTAGGTCCCCGTTGTCGGTGTCTACTCCTCGTGCAATTTTAATTCCTCATTAATCATTCCTCATTCCTATTTCCTTGACCATGGTGTAGTCCCAAAGATCCATTCTTTTTTTACAAAATTACATACCAATGGCATAAAATTATCGACGAACGTTTTTCGTCGATAGTATAGCAAATTCGTTGTAAGATTATTTACATTCGTCTCTCTTGTGACGATATCAAATGATGCTTGGATTCATTTAATATTTATTTTATCAACTTTAAATCTCAATTTGATACTCTACAATCTAGCTGGACCTTCAGTCAAATACAAATATGAAACTCAGAATCATTAACATATCTACTAGAACATATGAAAAATAGTTGGGTTTTTGGTAATTTCCATAATGAACCGATGATGGAATAAATTGGGTGTGTCAATCAAATTTGAGTCCAAAAACCCTCCCATATATTTAAATCATGAGAATAGTCTATCCAGGTTAAATTTCAATCCATACAAATACAGTTTGAAAACATTTCGACGTTGGCCCCATTCACATGTCATTGTTGCCCGTCTCTAGTATCTTGATGGTGTTGATTAGGAAATCAATGAAATAGAGGGATTTTTCATCACAAAGATGATGAATATACATTTTATATACATTAATGTAGAACCTGAAAGCAAAATGAAGAAAGACTGACGGAAGACTAAAACTTGCGTCAACCAAATTGGGTACTCTGAAAGAAAATTAGGGTTTATGGTTTACATGATGAATTGATGATGGAATAAAGTGGGTGTGTCACTCAAATTTGAGTCCATAAACCCTCCCATATCGTTAATTCATGCCAATATTCTATCCATGACAAATTTCAGTGCATACAGAAACTGTTTGAAAAAATTTCAACGTTGGCCCCAAACGCAGGTCCCTGTTGCAAGCCTCTAGTATTTTGATGGAGTTGATTAAGAAATCAATGAAATAGAGAGATTTTTAATCACAACGATGATACATAAACATTGTATATACATTAATGTATAATCTAAAAGAAAAATGAAGAAATACCGACGAAAGCCTAAAACTTGCGTGAACCAAATTGGGTACTCTGAAAGCAATTTAGTGTTTATTGTTTAGATGATGAAGTGATGATGAAATAAAGTGGGTGTGTCACTCAAATTTGAGTCCATAAATCCTCCCATATAGTTAAGGCATTCCAATATTCTATCCATGAAAAATTTCAGTGCATACAGAAACTGTTTGAAAAAAATTCAACGTTGGCCCCATTTGCATGTCCCTGTTGTCGATGTCTACTCCTTGTGCAATTTTAGTTCCTCATTCCTTAATCATGGTGTATTCCAAAAGATCCATTATTTTTGTACAAAATTATATACTAATGGCATAAAATTATCGACGAACTTTTTTCGTCGATAGTATAGGAAATTCGTTGCAAGATTATTTACATGTGTCTCTCTTGCAACGATATCAAATGATGCTTGGATTCATTTCATATTTGGTTTATCAACTTGAAATATAAATTTGATACTTTTCAAGCTATCTATACCTTCAGTCAAATACAAATATTAAACTTGAAATCATTAACATATCTATGAAAACATATGAAAAATAGGGTTTATGGTAATTCTAAGAAGATTCAAATAGGTAACAATATTGATGAAATCTTATACGATCATGATGGTATAAAAATGAAAGAGTTTCTCTTGGTTTCAAGAATAATTTATCCTCTACTTAACAAGGACAACCATGTGAAGGTGGAAGCTCACATGGCCTCTCCCCTCCCCCTCACATCACTCTCAATTGATCCCCAAAACCGAATCTATAAAATATAAAATAATCAAAAGCAATGTCCTATTAAGATTCATGCATAGAAACTACAAAAACAAAAATTAATGAAGGTACATGAAATTATGTGTTTCTAAATGATATCTTTAGTCTACCACGTACTTTACTATATTGACAACTATTTTCAAGTTTCAAATAATAATTAAACATGTAACCTAGGATATAAAAATGTCGCATAAAACTTAAAAACATGTAGTTAATCCATGACATTAAAAGTAAATTATTTTAAGAGAATAATTCATAAAAATTAAAATATTATATAGTCATGTACCTAATCCAACCTCAACATCTGTGTAATCATCCTTATTCTCTATCTTGATCTTCTTCATTGAACTCGACATCTGTATCATCATCTAGTTCTGAAACGATGTTGAAAGGATTCACGATATCATCATCGTCATCAATGTCATTTTCGAGCATATTTTCATCGACATCATCATCAGGAATTGCAATATTTTCTCCTACACCTAGATCATGATCTTCTTCATCTTCTTCATCAGTCAACCCTCCATGATCTTCCAGCTCTATCTGATATTAGTCGAATCATATTCTTCATCTTCAATATCATCTTCTTCCTGTAAATGAGTATACTTAATTGGCCTTCCTCTTGGATCATATCTAACAACAAATGACCAATCCCTTTCACCTAGAATATTTGAGTAAATTACCTGTTCACATTGGATTGGAAAAACATAGCAATCATGTCCTCTTTCAAACATCGTTGTTTTAATCATTGGAAATCTGTTGGCATGTTGAATAATAGTTCTTTCCTCATAATGTTCATGCATTCGTAACCTATACCATTTGACATCGAACAATACTATTTTGAAGGAATTAAAGTCACACTCAAGTATATCATTTAAATACCCATAGTATCTATTTTTAGATTCTCGGGGATGTCTGTCACTCCTAGAGGAAACATTAGTAACCTGTAATACTACAGTTATCCCACTATCATAATTTTTCCTTGTTTCATACAATTGTTTGATGCGAAATTTATGACCATTGCACCACATATCCTTGTGGTGTTTCCACTGCAATATGTCAGATATGTAAAATATGCATTGTAAATTAATAAATTAACATATATTTATATAACTTTGAAAGTATCTGAAAAATACAGTACACATGTAGTCACATTAGTATAATATAAAATAACTAAATAAAATGGGTGAAATTGCTTACTTATCCATCTTTCAAACCATATTCTAGATCAATTTCCCTTTGCGTAACATTGGCATCTCCGTTACGACGAGCTTCTCTAACCAATTCAGATAGTCGTTGCTGATGCAGAATCCCTACCTCAGCAAGGTCCATGGCCTCCTAGTCTCTAGATCATTCTCCTTCCTGAGCCAAAATATCTCTTTGGGCTCCTGCTCGAACCCTTTGAATGAATCCACAAGTCCTCTTTATTGAAAACCCACAGTGTGAAAACTTAAGAACTAAGCACGAGCTTTACCCTCCATGTGATCATCGCCATGATCACAGGACTTAATTGGACTCTAATATATGAGCCTCCCTTCACTCTCTATCTCCCGGTATCCTAAAGTCGTATTCCCGACAAGGGGACTAGAACTTGCTAGCATCTCCCCTATCCTTCTCCATATGACCCTGTCCTGTGACCCAAGGCCAATCCTTTGGGCACGTCACGTTTCGTGATACCGGGGATCCCATTACCATGTGCCTCGTTCCTCTGAATCCTGAAAACCTGAAAAGAGCTAATAGTCTTTGGCTCCTTATTTTCCTTCATCCACATGACCCTTTCTTGTGACCACGCGCTAACACCAAAAGGTGTTACTAGGTTTCGGCTTTTGGCTTTTTCGGTTACAAGGAAATCCTTGTTCCTCCAATCCCCGAAACCCGAAATCTGAAATCTCCGATCCCGGTCAACGATATTCCTCCTTTGTGATATGACGACTCCTATTCTCCCGTCAACCAATGGTCTAGATTAAATCCCAGCTTTCTAGCTTTCGGGATTCTTGAGAAGTCTTCACCTCCCAACGCCCAGTGGCTTATGGATCTCTTCCACGCATCCTCCATAATGGACCGTCCTGATTCTTTCGGGACTTCCCTTTCGGGAAATTCGGGGAGTCTTCACTCTCAAACTCCTGGTGAACAAATCCATAAAATGTGGATCTCTTGACATGGGTCCTCTGAGATGGACGGTCCTAATGCTTTTGGAACTTTAAGGAGTCTTCTCTCTTCTGCTGTTATGATGGTTAAACCTCGCACACCTTCTCCCGGATCTGATGGCTATTGATCCTCGGTGCTCGATCTGACAGTTCAGATATGATCCCTTGCACGCTCTTCTCCCGCTGTCTGGACGTAGGCTCCAATGGTCCAGATATTCTCCTCCACAACTGATCTAACGGTTACCGACGCTCCTCCTCCTGAGCTTTGAGAAATTCATGGTCCCACTATTATCCTCTGTGCAACTCTACTTGATTCGATGGCTATCAGTTATTTGGCACTTCCTCCCAAAGGCTCTCCACCATCCATTTAGATCTCTTCCCCTTTGCACTATTTCTGTGTGTCTGGACATAGATTTGGATGGTCCAGATTCTTCGCTTCTGATAATCCAACGAAAGCTATTTCTCCTTCCTGAGCTTGCACTTCCTCCTTTCCCTTGGAATATTTCCGGTGCTTGAATATATTAGCCTTCGATGCTTCTCTTGCAAGCCCATTTCCTTTGGGTCTCATTTGAATTATAGAAATGCTTCCCCTCATGAGATTTTTCAACTCAGAAAAACTTGAAAGGGTTTCTCTATGTGTGTTATTCTCACACTTTTTCTTCTGAGCTTATGGACTTAGAACAAGTCCACTCTCACACACTCCTGGTGCTGTTGAGATTTTGAATAACTCAAATCCAAAGTATTTCTTTGAAAATAAATTCTTCACGTCCTCCTGGCATTCTTCTGCTCAATGCCCTTGCAAGATACCAGATTTATAAAATATGCAGAACAGAAATGGAATGCTAGAAATAAAAGAATAACAGTAAAATATCCAGCATAATCTTCACAATACACAAAAATGATATACGAAATAGCAACAGAAATAGCACTTGAATCAGATAGCAATGTTCATAGGCCTCTTCGAGGGGGCAACCTCCAGTCGAGCAGCACTCTGTTAGAATAATATTCCAAGCTAGGGTTTTCATACCCTCGACCCTTATTTATACTAAATATGTCTATTAAGAGAAGCATCTAGAGGAAGATCCTTCTAGAAGCGGAAGCTTCTATTAGGTCTTCTTACATCTGCCTTATTCTATTTTATTGAAAGGTCTTATAATATTGACCTTTATTACATCAGAATACATTGATCTACCTATGTGCGGGTTAGGACCTTAACATGTCCGCCCCCTTAAAAACAACCTTGTCCTCAAGGCTTGAGATGTGGAAACTACTGCAAAATGGTAGCTGGTTCCCAAGTGGCATCTGCTGGAGTCATATCTTTCCACTGTACTAGCACTTCCTTGATGGTTCTCTGATGCAGGCGACGCTCCCTCTGGTCCAAAACTGCTTCTGGTTGTAGCCAAATGGAGCCTTCTTCAGCTAACTCTGGAAGGTTGGTTTTAATTTGGCACCTGGTTCCAATCACCTTCTTCAAGCATGAAACATGAAAAACAGGATGTAGCTTCGACTGACCGGGCAGAGCTAACTGATATGCGACTTGTCCCACACACTTCAGAACTGTGTAAGGGCCATAAAATTTGGGTGCTATCTTCTGACATGGCTCGACCTTGAGGGAAGTTTTCTTATATGGTTGCAATCGCAGAAACACCCGATCCCCTGCTACAAATTGACGTTCCGAGTGACCTTGATCTGCTTGCTGCTTCATTCTATTCTGGGCCATGACCAAGTTCTCTTTAAGGGTATGCAGGATATCCTCTCAGATTGTAAGTGTTTGGTCAACCGCCTGGACCTTCAAGGTACCCGGTAAGTATGAGAGAACTGACGGTGGCTTCTATCCATACACTGCTTCAAAAGGAGTCATGCGAGTGGCTATATGGTATGTAGTGTTGTACCACCATTTGGAGAGGGGTAACCATTGAGCCCACTGGTGTTGTTTTTCAGATGCAAAGCACCTCAGATAGGTTTCCAAACACTTGTTGACGACTTTCATTTGACCATCTGTCTGGGGATGATAAGCTGAGCCGATATGCAATTGTGTGCCTTGTAGCTTAAAC
>ML778552.1:1013623-1041874 GCA_009831015.1 Picea engelmannii
ATATATATATATATATATATATATATATATATATAATTTTCTATAAAATTGACAAAATAGAAAAAGATAATGAATATATAGCTAATTACCATGGGATGATATTCATTCAATCCGCCATCAATGTGACCATATTTCCTACAATGTTTTGTATCTGTTGATATTAAAATTCTTACGGGACATCTGAGGCAACATTTTTTACAAGGACAATAAAACCTACCATCACCCTTTTCACCCGCTTTACTTTTTTTCCCACCTCTAACAACATTCTGCGACATTCTTCAGCACAAAAATATCTTTTCGGAATCATCATTTTTATAGCAAGATTGTCGCAACATCTTTAAATCGTCAAATATTATATTCCAATTTTAGGTCATTATCGTCGCAATTGCGACGAACGTGACCTAAAAATATTTATTCTTTTTATTAATATTTTAGGTTATTTTCAACAGTCAATTTTAAGGTTAGGAAAGTTGTTGCTCTTGTGACAGACAAACTAGAGTCATCGCTCTTGTGACAAACATTGACCATAATAATTTAGTGAACCTAGAGTCATTGAGATAGTGAGAAATACAGGATGGATTTAGAAAAAATGAACTTTTTCTCTTGCATGTTGCGATGAAAGAGTACTTTCGTCGCAAATTTTTCAATATGTAGTAGTGTCTGATTATTTGCAATGCACACACCCAAGAGTGGCCCATTTTAGAACAAGGGTATTAATTTGGAACAAAATCCCAACATAAGAACATGCCTCTATAGAAATATAAACTATTAAAATTACATATATATCAACCATAGAACAACCCACAAGGCATGAGTACACCAAAATACCAACATAAAGACATGCCATTATATCAAAGATAATTTGTTACATTACATAGATCTAACAACAATAGGAAGACCCAAAAAGGCATGACATCAAAACTTCCATAGGATATGTCATTACAACCAGATAAATTGTAATAGTACATAGACAACAACCACAATATGAAAAAAAAGGCATAACACCAAAACCCCCACAGAGATATGTCAATGTAGTGAGATAGACAATAACATTACTTAGATATTAAGACATAAGTTAAGGCATGACAATGAAATTCCCATAGGGATATGACACTAAAGTAAAATAAGTTATAATATCACATAGTTAACAACCATAAGCCAAATATGAACCACACATCATGGAAGTGAAATCCATCATGATGTTAGTATTGGAGTGAGGGTAATGATTATTATTTCAAACCATTTAGGTCATGTCTTATCAAACTATTTGGTTGATCAATTCACATTTTAAAACTATACTTTTTATCTTTGATGATATATTTTTTATTTCTTATTGTGAGCTAAAAAAATAGGAAAAAACAATTATGTGTTATTGTATAAATCATCTCTTAAGAGTATTTTGAATTTTGTTAAGAGTATCATTGATAATTTATTACTCTCAAATTGAACCCCATTCACCTCCATGAGGGTGTAGTATTTATAAAGTGAGATGAGATTGTTAGTCAATAGTAATAATCAATCTTTCAAAGAATTGAATCTTGGTTAAAGAACTTCCACTACCTATAAAATTTACATGAAAAAGGAACAACAATTAGGTTTGTTGTTGCTTAGAGGCCCTTGACTATCTTCAATTAATGTTAACTAATGTCAACTCTATCAAGCTAATGCCAATATTAAATGTGACTAAGTCTAATCAATTGACTGTAATTATCAAATTATCAAGTTTAGTCAAAGTTAGCTTAAAAAATTGGTGAATCACCAATTTAAGTCAATTTCCCCTTGAGTATAAATCTCAATTCACCAAACCCTATTGAATTGGACTTAGAAAAATTGTTGAGTTACCAAGTTGGACTTGAAGTCAGAAAATAGCTAAGCCAAATCAATGTTTTGGTTAGAATTGGTGAATCACAAAGAAGAGTAAAATTTCACTTTGAATACAAAGTCAATTATGGATAGATCAAGTGTCCTTTTGAGGTTTGATGGACCATAGTTGCCTTATTGAGTCATCAAACTAACTAATGTTGTCGCAAATAAGGTTGTTAATTCAACACTGACATGGGAATGTTGATTTAACTAATCTATGAAAATATTAACCTAGGTATTGAGTCGGTGAATCTCAATAATTACTTTAATTTTATTAATTACATCATTCCATATCAACTTAGAACCCAACTTTGTGATTTTAAGTTGTTTGTAAATGTATTTATTTTATTTGCATTAGTTTTGACATTTTTGTTTTTCCATGACATAAAATACATGAAATGTGAATACAAATTATTCATATAACTAAAAGTATAAAAAGAACTTATATGAGGTGGTTAGCTAATGAAGTAATTATTCATTTTGTACAATATTTTAGTGATTTTATTAGGAATATTGTCAAATATATATATTAAAATGAGAGTAAGAAATGTATTTTAAAAATTACACATTTATTATTGTATGAGGAGACAATTTTGAGAGTGAGATTTGAGTTAATAAGTGGACCAACTCAAAATTTTACGTGAATTTTATTTATTTATTTTATTTTTTTAGGGCAAAGTTTTTACTTAATCTATTTATATTTTCAAAATTCCATCTATTTTAATTGTCTTAAAATGGGCATGAACTTGTAAGGAAGATATTTCCATCAATTTGGTGGAACTATAACTTTAGATAAAATTTCTATCAAATTTAAAAAATAATTTCAAGATAAAAGATGAAGGTTTTCCACTAATTAACTTACTCCATTTTTTATTATATTAATACTAATTAAAAATAATAATAATATATTAACATTACTTATTTATATTCTACTTTTGTTTTTAATCTTAATTTAATGATAATTGAAAACAAAAAATGAATGCATATATAAAAAATAAACTATCTCAGAAAATGCCATTGCTTTAATAATTTAAGCTACATGTCAAATCATTCTAGATAATTAGTAAATAATAGAAAGGAAGATGGGAAGAAAGGTTTTTTAGTAAATTCTTTAATAATTTAAGCTACATGTCAAATCATTCTATATAATTAGTAAATAATAGAAAGGAAAATGGAAAGAAAGATTTTTTTTAAATGATAATGTATTTGCATTTAACTACTTTGAACATTTTGTTTTTGCAATTCCTAATAATGCTTTATTAGTCTATAATCATTTGAACAAGTTAATGCTACAACAAAGATCCAAAAATATAAATAAAAAATGTTAAATAATTGTTAAATGCTCGAGAGATACGCAACACACAGGATTATCTACCACTCGACATGATAACAAAGAAAAAAACTATGGTTTCAAGTTGCAAGGAAGAAACTATGGTTTCAAGTTGCAAGGAAGAAGTTGTTGCGAATGATGGATCTCCATCTCTTGCCAAGCCTTGAGCTCAATGAAGTTGTTTAATAAACTTTGGTTTGGAGAACCCAAGCACTTGGTTTCTAATAACAATCTTCCCAATTTTAAGAATTATGAAGCTACAATAAAGGGCATAGAAAAACTTTCCTTTGATATGGATAGGAAGTGGTAGGTGTAGTTTCTATGGTAGGTTTCTTAAAATACTATTCATATATAAGGACAAAAAAAAGATACCAATTTGTTTTTAAAGAGAAAACTAGAGAAAACTATACAAGATTCAATTAACTTTTACAATGCAATGTAAATAATTTAATTAATTAGTTTTTTCATATAAATTATAATTCTAATCTTTTGAAGATTTGTGGAATTATTAATTCCAACCATGTGGAAATAAATCTATCATAACTAACATGAAAATTGAAGTAAAAATAAGGCAAAATATTATCTATGGGGATTTTTAAATTGTTTGGAACTGTAACATCCTCAATATAATCTCTAGTTTAATTAATGTTTATGTAGATATAATGTGTGGTTATAGCCCAAGCGATGTATATGCAAATTGTATTTCTATGTTTTAATAATAAAATGTGATGTCAGTTGCTAAGGAGACATGGACAAAGAGGGGGGTTGAATTAATCAACTAAAGAGGCGAGGGTCTAAGAGAATGATTAAGAGCGGTCCAATGAGGAATTACCCATGTATATTAATTGAACACATTTCCTAAAATTTCTATTAGAGTATGAAACTTCTAATTTTTTATTGAGGGTTCCCAAAGCCAATCATTGAATTCATGTAAGAGGGTGGGTGTGATAAGTCACATCCCATAGTTATTGGGAGCATGGGGGTTGAGTACAATCATCTTAGGGAAGTGTGTGAGTCAAGAAAGGAAGCCAAAGGGAGGAAATTCGTATGGGAAGCTACAACATTTGGAGATAGTCGATATTTTTGCATGAACAACAAGTAGAGAGAAAAAAAATAGATCTTGAGCTAGAGAAACCATGGAGGGTGAATTATAGAGCATGTCGGAGCAATTTTGGATTGTATTTGGAGCAAAACATTGAAGAGACAGGTTGTCAGGCCCGAAGAATAAACTCTTGTGTGAGTTGTACTAAAACAACAAGTCTTTGTTGTTGTTGTTGGTAGTTTTCTTGGCAGTGCATTTCCTTGAGTTTCCCAGTTGAGATATTCCTAGTTACTTATGCCAAAGAGACCTTGATGAACGAATGGGACACTCAAGGGATTGAGATCAATGAAGGGGTACATTTCGTGGGTTAGGAAGGTCGAGAGGAAGAGAGCTAGTGGAAAATTGGGATAGTTGTAAGAGAATATCAGTGGGTTGTTAATTTTTATGAGATGTGAATGGATAGTGAGAGACCACCCTCTTTTGTGGATTTCTATCCCCAACTCAGGGGTGATTTTTTGTTGATATTTCGAACAATAGGTCTATGATTGGGTGTAAAATCCATCCCAAACAATTGGTTGCACAATTGTTACTAAAACATAGCTGCTTTATCTTATTGGTTTGTTATTATATGAGCTAAATAGTTGTGCATGAACTATGTGTATGAGACTTGTTATCCCCATTTTGTGGATAACTAAGGAGATGATGTCTCAAGGCCCTCAGGTTGCAAATATGGAGTGCCAAGAGACTACATGACCAACAATACCCTTTACAAAGATGGAAAACCCACTCACCACCACATATGGTCGCAGGTTTATAGATGGCATCCACCACACTATTTGGCTTCCAGAAGGCAGTGGACCTTGCTCCATGAGGTACAAGTCAGTATTATGGTGAACATCATTTCAATACCTAATCCATTTTATTATGTTGTATCTTAGATTTCTTTATATTTCATGATATGTGCTTGGACATTATTCCTTTTTCCCTGCTTCACCTTGGTGGTTGACATTGTTCCCTAGTAAGTGGTCTTCTTTGGGAATGGGTTTGATGCTAGGAAATCTCTTAATGCGCCATCGTACCATTCTCGACCATACTTACCATTTTCCATCATTATTCCCCAACATTTCCTTATCTCTTGGGATTTTAGGGTGTATTGATCCAAGAAGGGGTTGACCCTCATTCTATGGGAAGAATGGGATAAAGGCCCAGAGGGGTTGGTGTTGGGTAAAATATAAAATCCATATATTAAACTTCCATATGCTTCGCCCAGGGATCACCAAAGAAAGCAATAAAGAACTTATCTTTGAATAAAAGGGGACCCATAATATAACAAAGAAATGACTGAAAGGTAGATTGAAGGATAGGAGGTCTCATCACGATTCGACCTATCACATCCATGGATATCTAGTGGTATGACATTGTCATTATCTGGTCACCAAACTAGGGTAGTGACTCTCAGTTGCATGGATAAGAGAAAGGGGGTATCATCCCGAGCAACCCTTCTCATTTCCATTACGAAAATTTAGGTGACATTGCCACCATATGGTTACCACGCTAGGGAAGTGGCCTTCAACCTCTCCTTGTGCTAAAGAAAATTTAAAGAAATAAATATAAAAGGAAAATAATGGGCTTGGAAAAAGTGCATTGCAGATGAAGCTACCACACACCCTCTACAAAGGCACCCATGAATGAGGCACTACAACCCCTAGTATGTCATGAGCCCTATGCCCATTAAGTATTGACCCCATCCACCTCATACACCTTACATGACTTAGAGGAGGACCTCTTGGAGGCTCTCCTTGACCTAGAGAAAGATATACATAATAGGACACCTTGTCAACCCTCCCATACTTAATATTGACAAGTCACATAATGTATTTGAGTTGTTAATTATTTGATATGGTAATATTTGATGCACATGATTAGTTGCCTTGTTTATTGATTGGATCCACTTATCATGATGTTATGACTTGAGATCCTTGGAGGTCATGTCCATTTGTTTTTGCGGGATCTAGTTGGTGGAACGTTTTGGGAGAATAAGCATAGCTTGAGATTCCATGGGGCTACAAGGCCATAGGTTGGATGCCAAGAGGTCGCATGCCATATGAGAGAGATATGACTTGGACAGATTTTATGATGACATGGATGACCTACCCTACCCATTTCCTACCAAAAACGTTTCTCGGGAGGTGAAAAACATCCTACTTTTCAACATACGTCATGGTATTGGGGGTTTGGGATTGGTGGTGAGGTGCCACTCACTTGCACTTGGATGTTTTGAGGAGAAGAGGGTTTTCACCAAGAAGAGATAATCTACATGCTTTACACATGGCCTTGGGAGGCCCTTCTATCCTTCTCCAACATCAGCGACCTCCTCAAAGTGGAAAAACGTCCCCTAAAGGGATGATGTCATCCTTAATTAGGGTTTAATTTGTGCAAGAGATGAAATTTTAAGTGAATTGTTTAATACTATTGTGTTAAGAGGGAAAGACTAGGGTTATTTACCCCTAATCTTGTGTTTTAATCCTTATTTTGTGGACAATCGATGTTGGATAATTTTTGTATAAATATAGATCATAAGATCTCATTTAAAACATAACTCTCCCTTGTGGAGAAGTACTTATCTGAAATTTCAGGCCCTCTTTTCTCTTTTTATTCTCTTGTGCTTTGGTTTATGGCTAAGTCTTGGATATTTGGTTGATGGAAGTGATGCACTAGCCTTGGAAGGTTTTTTCTAGCTTTTATGGTGGTTTGTATTAGTTTTTTTCCTTGAATTGGTAAGATTTTTACATTGTGCTATCATTATTGTTCAAGTCAAGGTTATTTTGCTAGAGCATGGTGGGAAGTATAAGGGAATACACCCCCACCATAGTCTCCACCATTTTATGCTTACATTCTATTGGTTTAACAAGGGTTTGCAAAGAGAAGTATAAGGGAATACACCCTCTTAGCTCAAACCCTAGCTAGAGATACTTTCCTTGGGAAGTAAGAGGGTGTACACCCCCAAGGAGGTACTACCTATAGCTCTTTCTTTGCTTGACTCCATTAACCCATTTTAAAGGCACTACTCATTTTCTTATTACATTGGAGAAATAAATTGTTTCCTTGGTAAACATGAAATTCTCAAGTTTTAAATCTCTCTCTTTGGGATAGTGATCTTGATGCCTTGGGGATTTTTCCTCCCATAGGGTGTCCTTGTTAGCACAGGGGCAGACCCAGGGTTGAATGCTTCAATAGTGCACCAACAAAACCCTAACTACAGACCCTTTCAGCAACACTTGTGAAGCATATGAAGTCTCACCTGAGGTAGAGGCAGGGGTGGTTACAAGACTCAAATGTCTGCAACCTAGCTAGGACACATATCTGTGATTACACCACTCTAACAAAGCACTTAGCAGTTAGCATTCATCAATATTTAACCCTTATTCACATCACAGATCCAAATCCTAATTACAAAACAATGCAGTATTCAACAAGATCTAACACATATAAGCACTTAGCATATGTAAAGGGATCAGATCTAGCATTCATTCACATCACTAAGAACTTAATCTATCATACCAAGTTCATCTAAACATTCATCACTGCACAATCATATGAACAATATAACAACCATAATGCACAAAGAAACCATAACACAAGATATATGTGGTTCACCCCAGCCCGGGGCTATGTCCACCAACTCTTCTCTTATTTATTATCTTATGTCAATCTTCTTACATGCACAGAGCCCAAAAACCCCACTCCGCATAGGATAGGAGATCTGCGCACACCTCACCAGATCGTCCTTCCCCAATTTAGGTCACAGCACAAAGCCTTCTTACACAGTCTACACACAAGCTTCTTACAATAACTTGCACTTAGCTCTGCAAGTCTTAACACATAGTATGCACAAAGCCTCTAGCTCTGCACTAAGCCGATTCTACCAGGTCTCTCTTCTTACATCGCCTAGATTTCTATTTATACATTACAAAATGGTCCTAAACATGGGTAAACCCATGGGCCAACATCCCATACCCGTTACATAAACCCTAAACCCAAAAGTTCCCTAAAAAGGGGGCAATATCCCACGATCTCCGCTTCGCGTGGTGCTCCGTCTTCGACCAGTGTGTTGAAGTAACAAAAATGGTCAAACATGACCAAGGTTCTCCAAAACTTGGTCGAGGTCCAACAAACCCCAATACTCACCTATGACTCATCTCGAGTCACTCTGCTCTGGGTAGCTCTACCTCAAATGCTTCGAGCTTGGCTAGAGATGCTTTGACTTGCTGCTTCTCCAAGGCCTCCTACTTGGAGAACTCTTGAATAAATACCTCGGTCATAGGTCCTTCAAAGCATTTTTCAACTGCAGTGACTAGTTTTTCTAGTTCTTATCCTCGTCCTTCAATGTCCTCAAAAAGTAGGAAAGCTACATCTTGAGATGGCTAGAGATTTTGAGTCACTTCCATGACTTTTCTCTGTATGGCATGGACCTATTGTTGAGCTGTGCACAGTTCTTGGGATATTCTCATTCGCTCAACCACTGACAAGGGATTCAACTACGCATGTACTGTTGTTGCTTGCTTCTTTGCTTCCTGGAGCTGCGACTACAGTGTCTTTAGTTTAGGGTCCTCGGTAAGGCACTCATAATTCTGCGCACTTCGAATGCTAAGTTGTTTACATTCCAAGGCTAATTCCTTGATTCTCTGGACTTTGTTTCGGGCAATTTCTTCTCGCTGGTCTCACACTTTCTGCGGGGTGCTTGGTACTTCTTGTAACTCCAATTCTGCTACTCTCTGTTGAAGCTGCTGGATGGCTGCAACAAGCTTCACTACTTGAATTTCTACTGGGTCTTATTCTATCTGTTCTAAGCCTGTCACAGAGCAAAGTGCTCTATTGACTTCTTCTTTAACTCCAACCTGCTCTGTGAGTATTTTTTCTTTCTCTTTCCAGATCTACGCTTTATCCTCTTCGAACTTTATTTGGAGGTCATCCTTCTCTTATTGCGCAACTCGGCGTTGCTCTATGACTTCCTCTTATGCTTGCTTCAGGGCCATTGTGGCATATTCTTTTTCTTCCTACATGCAACAAAGGAAATCTTCGGTTGCATGAGCTATTCTGCGGAGTTGGGCAGGCTCATCTCCCAAATCTATTTCTTCTAATGGCGGGGGCGTAGTGGACACTGCACGGCTGGAGTGAAGGGCTTGATGTACCCCTCTCAACTCTACTTTAATTCTTTCATACATGGTTTCTTTTTTTTCTTCATTTCTCAGCAAAATATCTTCTGAGGCGTATGATACAACTGCGATAATGAAGTCGAAGTCATCAACCATGAGAATAGTTTGCAGCTTCGGCTTAATAGATTTGGAATTCTTTTGCGATGTAGGTTTCATTGGGGGAAACCTTTATTTTCTTGGACATCTCTGCCTCTTCAAGGGGTTTCCTAGGTGATGTTACTTTGCCCTTCTTCTTCTTGTCTTCTTCCCCTTATTTCTCTTCTTTGTCCACTTCATCGTCTCCTCCTCCACTAGGTGAATCTGATGTAGTCTCTTCTGATGTGTTGTGTATTTCATGTACATCTTCCTTCTTTTTCTTCCTTCTACTTTTGGGTGCATCATATTCTTCATGAGTAACCACTGGACGTCCAATGAGGTCAGGTTCATATAGTTCTGTGTGGTTAACTGGCACTAGGATTTCTTTAGGCCACTCCTTGGTTATTTCCTCCATGTCCTACTCGATGATCTTGTAATAGGACTGAAGCTCTTCTTTATGTTTGTCTCTGCACACAGTGATATATATAAAACGAATATCTACATGGAACTTCGCAAATGGTTTGAACCTGTCCAGAGTGTTCGACATCATGTGAGGGAAAGACTCAATATCCCTCTTTCACTGCAGGTAGTATGTATGGAACACCGAGTTCGACTGCCATTGTTTCCCCATATCACGCAAATACCAGAGCTTGGTAAACTTCGCAGCTAGTGGCTCGAATGACTCAATGTCAAGGAAAGTCTCTCCTTCTGGCATCTCCCAAGCAATGAACGCAATGAGGATCAGCAACCAGCTAAAATGGAACTCATAGCCCTGATCCTGAGTTTCACGGCAGTCCTGTTCTAACTAGTTGACGAGGTAACTCGCCCAATTCATTTGTAATCCTTCCACGCATTTTCCTGCAAGGTCAACAATGAACTCCGTGACCTGCGTGGGTCTATTCTTCCTTACTAGATTACCAATGATCAACTAGCAGGCTAGGCGCACTACACCATTCTGGATGGAGGCTACATTGTAGCCTCACTTCCCCTTCTCAACATCGCCATAGGTGTCTTTAATCTTCTGTGCTAGAGTGTGATCTGTAGCCTTTCCTAGATAAAATTCTTATGGGTTTGGTCCTTGCATGCTTAGTCCGGTGATCCTATGGATCATCACTGGATCGACAGTGATACACCTATCCAACCACAGATAACCATCATGGAAGCACGAAAACAGGATCTTAACGCATGCGTTAACCTCGTGATGTCTTATGAAGTGTGGTATCTTCATCACGTTCAAGATAGTGGACCTCACGATGTCCATAGTCCACGGCTGGGGGATGATATTCGACTTCTTCCCCTTGGTATTGGTCAAATATTTTTAAGGTGCGAGCATGCCATAGCTCTTGCGGTCTCCTAGGTTATAGTCACTGATATTCAACATCAGAGTCCTCTCCAATTGCGGTCTGACTGTGCGTATTCCCTTCAGGAGGTACGTAGTGATGAATGTGTAGTCGAAGTCCCTCAGGACACTGTCACAACTCACCACACCAGCCAAGGGTGGGATGTAGTCGGGCAGGATGGATGGGATTAGCTTCACATTCGTTAAGTCATCATGATGCTTCGTTCGTTTCTCGGTCACAGATCGGGATGGTCTAGATCCACGAGTAGTCAATGGGGATGCTTGCACTCCTCTCATCAATGAGGCTTGGATGCCTGCAGACATCACCTTCTCGACCATGACATCTGTTAGGACCTCTTCAACATATTTTTATGTTGTGCTAATTTCATCCGACATGCACACTCGAGATCTGATATCTTAGGTCGGTGAACAAACACTCAATGTAACAAAACAGATGGCGAGGTCTCAATGATCACTATGAGAAAGAAACTAGTTCTCTATGAGCTTGGATAATCACAATTGGAAAAAGTGTTCTCGGTGAAATGCTCGACGAGATAAATAGACAACATCATAAAAGACTCTATCAATGGGTAGGAATGCCTCAATCAATTCTATTCCAACCATTATGGTGCAGTCCCAATGGTCCAGTTGTGAATGTTCCAGTAATAAGTGCATTTCTAGCCTTTATGGAACGTCGTTCTAATGGTTGGGATGCCTCCAACAGTCATATTTATTCGTCATGGTGAAGTTCCAATCTTCTTTGTACTGATATCTCATCGGAGTTTCATTTCTGCAAACCTTCTTTCTATAGGGTCCTCTCTGGAACGTCCTGTAACTTTTCTAACTTTGATTTTTCTTGTTGATATTTCTAGCCTTCTTTCCTATAATCTGAGTTACTGGGTTCCTCTTCCCATTTTGATTCTTACCTTCTCTTGGAAAAGTAACTTCGCATTGTCGATGATCTTTCATAGGGTTCAAGGGTGATACTTCTTCTCTGTCTGGGGTAGGTGCTCTACTCTCCTGTGAAGACATTTGTTTCACATCTTCCTATGTTCTTTAAACTTTGACATCCAGATCTCTGGTCTTCAGTAGCTTCAACTGATCTTCTTGTTCTTTCAGTATGTGTGCTAGTCTCCTAGCCAAGAAATCTCTTAGTTCTTTCTTTTTCTGTTCTAGATCCTTCTCTTCTTGTTTCCTTCATATATGATCTTTCTCAGTCTAGGTTTTTCCTAGAAAAATAGCAAATGGGGCGTTGTTCTCAACAAACTTAACGATCTCAAATTCTTCTTCTGTTGAAGTGCCATGAGCACTCATAGATGTGTGGGTAATTCTTCCACATAGGGTTATTAGATTTCCTCTAAATAATCCTATTCCTCCTAATGAAGGAACTATAGCAGGATTTCCCAAAATTTCCCAAGTTCTTTTTGTCATGATGTTCACCTGTGTTTCCTCATCCATAACACAGTCTATGTCGAAGTATCTTATTCGTGTTTCCATGCGCTCATTCTCTTTTAAGATCTATGATAAGTTGATATCTCTATGATCGTTCAGGGTTTCTTGTATCTGTAATAATACAGTCTCTGATCCTTTATAGGGTTCTATCATATCCTTAGTTTCTTGTCTTGTCTCATAGTTTTCTTATCTCATATTCATCTTTTCAACTTTTGCAATCATTTTAGGGAAATCCAAAACTTCATGTTCAATAGCCTTACAACAAAGACAAATAGGACCTCTACCAGGGCATTCCTTAGCAAGATGTCCTGATCTTTTACAACTATAGAATAGAGTTAATCCTCTCTTTCTCTTGAACAATATCCAACCTTTCCTGTACTACACACTGGGATCACAATAACTAACCCGCAAAAAATTCTTTCTAGGATCTTGCATCCATTTGTTAGTCCAAACATTCTTTCTATGCATAGGAATAACATATCTTTCATTATTTCTATCAGATCTATTGATATCAAATCTTCTTTCTTCTAGTTGTACCCTAGTTTTCTGATTAGGAACAAATCTATTAAACATACCTAGATCCATTCTTTCGAAATAAAAAAAAAATCACTTATCTTACCTTTCTCAGAGAAAAAAGCTTCAAGATCTTACCTCTTTTCCTCAGATCAGACTTCTCTTCTTAACACAGAGCTTCGCAAGTCAAGTATAATATTGTGCACTAGGGCAATAGATCTACGCACATAGCTTTCTCTTTTATTAAGTTCCCAACAATCACAGTTTCAAGTCCTGGAAACGGAACCATTTGTTGGCACAGGGGCAAACCCAGGGTTCAACGCTTCAACAACGCACCAACAAAATCCTAACTACCAGCACTTTCGTCAACACCTGCAAAGCAGATGAAGTCTCACCCGAGGTAGAGGCAAGGGTGGTTACAAGACTCAAATGTCTGCAACCTAGTTGGGACACGGATATGTGATTACACCACTCTAACAAAGCACTTAGCAGTTAACATTCATCAATAATTAACCCTTATTCACATCGCAGAACCAAATCCTAATTACAAAACAACACATTATTCAACTAGATCTAACACATCTAAGCACTTAGCATATGGAAAGGGATCAGATATAGCATTCATTCACATCACTAAGCACTTAATCTATCATACCAAGTTCATCTAAGCATTCATTACTACACTAAGCTTAAATCATATGAACAATATAACAACCATAATGCACAAAGAAACCATAACACAGGATATATGTGGTTCACCCTAGCGTGGGGATACATCCACCAACTCTTCTCTTCTTTATTATCTTATGTCAATGTTCTTACATGCACAGAGCCCAAAAACCCCACTCTGCATAGGACAGGAGATCTGCGTGCACCTCGCCAGATCCTCCTTCCCTGAGTTGTGTCACAGCACAAAGCCTTTTTACACAGTCTGCACACAAGATTCTTACTATCACTTGCACTTAGCTCTGCAAGTCATAACACATAGTATTCACAAAGCCTCTAGCTCTTCACTAAGCCGATTCTACAAGGTCTCTCTTCTTACATCTCCTAGATTTATATTTATACATAAAAAAATGGGCCTAAACATGGGTAACCCATGGGCCAACATCCCATACTCGTTACATAAAACCTAAACCCAAAAGTTCCATAAAAAGGGGCTGATATCCCATGATCTTTGCTTCACCTAGAGCTCCATCTTCGACCAGCCTATCGAAGTCCCAAAAATGGTCAAACATGACCAAGGTTCTCCAAAACTTGATCGAGGGACAATAGTCCCCTTTCAACCACAATTTGTTTATGCTATAGTAAAACTATCCTACATCCATTAGGTTTTCACTAAACCTAGCCTAATAACCTCATTCTCTCCTAAACTAACCCTAGACTAGGCCTAAAAATCTGCCCTCGCCCACTACTAACCTAGGCACACCTTTTGAGCTAATTACGAGTGATTTTTGCTGGATAAAATTTATGATATAGGGATTGGTTTGATACAACCATAAGGATGATAACTTCACTGCAAAAACCCTAAGATAAAGTCACTCCTAACTTGTGCTTTCACTGCCAAAATTTCTTAACTTGTTCTACTAGGTTTAAAGAATTTTTTGGGTGTTTTCTTTGAGGATTTTGGTGGTTGGTTTCATTGTTGTCATAATAAACTTTCTACAGACATAAGTATGAAAAAATACTTTTGCATACAATATTTATGATAGCTACAACTAATTGCTAAATTGTCATGCTACAAATTGTGAAATTTCTCTAGTCATTATCTACTCATTTCAAGCATATCTTACTTGAATTTAAGCAATATTTTAAGCAACTATAATAATTATTTCTTGATGATATATATTGTTATATAGTGTTTCAAATTAGGGAGAATAATCTTAACTTGTTGATACACACTAACACATAACGTTGCAAGGTGTTTTTCTTGTGTTTCGAGCAGGTACAGGTGCACTGGAAGCTATCTTTTCACTTGGTATCCATTTACCTCTCTCCACTCATCATTTCCAATCATTCATTTATTCCATCACTTGACCTTCCGAGGGACTTCTCCTTACACTTCCATTCATCCTTTTCGTTCCTCCTAGGGTCTCTGAGATCGCCTACCAGGAGTGACCTTAGTCACCCCCCAAGTGTGGGACCTACATCGAGGTGACATTGGGTGTAGGATTCCCAAAGTTGTAGCACTTGTTCCCTGGTTGGTTCAAGATTTTCCAAACCTACAATTTTTTCTATAACATTTTGACATCGTTTCCGAGGAGGATTTTGAATCCTCTTTGTTCCCTAAACGACACTTTGGAAAGTCTCTTTCCCAATGCCCTTATCATGAGATTTCTTGGCGACTCCACTCCAAGAACCCCCCATTTTCCTTTGGCAAACCTTCTTTAAAGTATGTCTGGTGACTCCAACTTTCCCATGCTCCCCCTTTTCGTCCTTTGATAAGCCTTACTTTCCCCTAGAAAATCCTTTGAGGTGTTCTTCTATTCGATGAGAATATGGCACCTTGGAATCAACCAAGACTATGCCATCCCTCATTGAAGGAAATTTTGTAGATGGAAAGGGGAAACGATGCTAATAGAGTTGTTGAAGAGTTGATGAACGAAGTAAAACAGTTATTTCCCGAATCTGTCGAAGACCAAGCCCTCACAAATGAAGAGATGCTTGAAGAATGTGCTTATGAAGAAATATTCCAAGAAGATCCTAATGAAGATCAATAGGATAACACTATGATTTATGACCCTTTTGAGGATCTTGATGAAAAACTATTTCATGATCTTGGAAGGGAAGAGGCCTCATATGCAGTCGATCAACATATTGACACTTTCATACAGATTGGAAAACATGGATGCGACATGATCCTTTTCACGTTTGACAGAGATCCCATTTATGACATTGAGAGAAGCCCTCAAACAAAGGATTTTTTTCCATTCATATATGACTCAGATGTTTGGGATGATGATGGTGAAACGATCACAAATTTGTTCCATTCATTCGAGGATGACCTGATGCAGCATTTTCAGGATGATTTTCAACCATCATGCTCATATTTTGATGGACATCAGTTCATGGCCTACCCATAGAAATCCAAGGTCCATACTATCGAATGGGTGTACTTTCATGTTGATACTTTGGGCAAGGATTTGCAAAAAAAGAAGAGATGTTTCCTGAGTCCCACAAAGGATTTTTCCTCTAAGGTCATACCTTACCCCGTTTCCTGTTTTTTGGGAAATCGTAGAGTTCTCTTTGGATCTCTTATCCTTTCTCATCCTTCAGGGAGAAGTGATATTCTATGTGAGGATCAAGATGAGCCATCATCTAGTACACTCCAAAGATGGATAGATCACTTTTGTGGCTATCCTTGCAAATGAGAGTTCCAGGACGATCAAGATTGCAGTTTCTCTTTTTAGTAGGATTTCCTCCCTCCCACCCATCTCCATGAGTTTTATTTCGTGATTGATTATATATATTTGTATCCTCATGATTACTATGTTCTAGAATTATCTTTGTTGTTTCACATGATTAATCACAGGGGGATATACTTTGAGAAGATGATCAAATGGTTGCACTGGTTGTACGACTTCAACTAACATCATCCAACACATGATATTCAGGGCCCCAAAGCCCCAAGGCCCCAGGTAAGTAGGTAAGTCATTTTTATTCCCTGAATTTTCATATTGATTGTGCATACTAGTTTAAATTCATTTAATTTTCATTCTACTCTACTTGCATATCGATTTCATGCTTAGTTTAGAATTTTTTGAAAAAATTACAAAATTTTCTTTTTCTAGTTCGATATGGATTATGATCATATGAGAACAAGGATGAGTAGGCCATCCTGCACTTGACATTTTGGTGTTTACTTACATGCACAGGTATACAAGGATATGTTGTAGTTCTCATGCACTCTACAAAGAGCATATGTCCCCAAGTAGGAACTAGATGTTATCCCCATTTTGTGGACAACTAAGTAGATGATGTCTAGAGGCCCTTAGGTTGCATATATGGAGTGTTGAGAGACTACATGACCAGCAGTACCATTTTCATAGATGGAAAACCCACTCACAACCAGAGATGGTCATAGGTTTACAGATGGCATCCACCATGCTAGTTGGCTTCTGGAAGGAAGTGGGCATTGCTCCATGAGGTACAAGTCAGTATTATGGTGAGCATAATTTCAATACCTAATCCATTTAATTATGTTGTATCTTAGATTGCTCTAGATTTCATGATATTTTCTTGGACATTATTCCTTTTTCCCTGCTTCACCTTGGTGGTTGACATTGTTCCCTAGTAAGTGGTCTTCTTTGCAAATGGGTTTGCTGCTAGGAAATCTCTTAATGAGCCATCGTACCATTCCCAACCATACTTACCATTTCCATCATTATTCCCCTCCATTTCCTTATCTCTTGGGATTTTAGGTTTTATTGACCCAAGAAGGGGTTGTCCCTCATTCTATGGGAAGAAGGGGATAAAGGCCCAAAAGGGTTGGTGTTGGGTAAAAGATAAAATCCATATATGAACCTTCCATATGCTTCGCCCAGGGATCACCCAAGAAAGCAATAAAACACTTATCCTTGAATAAAATGGGACCCATAATATAACAAATAAATTCCTAAAAGGTGGATTGAAGGATAGGAGGTCTCAGCACGAGCCGACCTATCACATCCATGGATATCTAGTGGTATGACATTGTTATTATTTGGTCACCAAACTAGGGTTGTGACTCTTAGTTGCATGACTGAGAGAAAGGGGGTCTCATTACAAGCTAACATTGTTGTTTCCATTAGAAATTTGTGGGTGACATTTCCACCATATATTCACCATGCCAGGATAGTGGCCATCAACCTCTCCTTGTGCTAAAGAAAATGTAAAGAAATAAAAATAAAAGACAAATAATGGGCTTGGAAAAAGTTCAATGCGGATGAGGGTACCACACACCCTCTACAAAGGCACCCATGAATGAGACATTGCAACCACTAGTATGTAATGATCCCTATGCCCATTGAGTCTTGACCCCATCCACCTCATACACCTTACATGACTTAGAGAGGGACCTCTTGGAGGCTCTCATTGACCTAGAGGAATATCTACCCAATAAGACACCTCGTCAACCCTCCCATACTTAATATTGACAAGTTGCATAATGTATTTGAGTTGTTAATTGTTTGATATGGTAATATTTGATGCACATGCCTATCTACCTTGATTATTGATTGGATCCACTTATCATGATGTTATGACTTGAGATCCTTGGAGGGCATGTCCATTTGTTTTTGTAGGACCTAGATGGTGGATAGTTTTGGGACAACAACACTAGCTTGGGCTTCCATGGGGCTACAAGTCCACAGTTTGGATGCCAAGAGCCCGCATTCCATATGAGAGAGAGATTCCTTGGATTTTTTTTATGATAACGTGGATGACCTAGCTTACCCATTTCCTACCAAACAATTTTCATAGAAGGGGGAAAACATCCTACTTTTGAGCATGACATCATGGTATTGGGGGTTTGGGCTTGGTGGTGAGGTGCCACTCACTCGCACTTGGACGTTTTGAGGAGAAGAGGGTTTTCACCAAGAAGAGATAATATAGATTCTTGACAAATGGCCTTGGGAGTCCCTTCCATCCTTCTCCAACACCAACAACCTCCTCAAAGTGGAAAAATGTCCCCTAAAGGGATGGTGTCATCCTTAATTAAGGTTTAATTTGTGAAAAAGATGAAATTTTAAGTGAATTGTTTAAAATTATTGTGTTAAGTGGGAAATATTAGGGTTTTTGACCCCTAATCTTGTGTTTTACTCCTTATTTTTTGGACAAGCCATGTTGGCTAATTTTTGTATAAATAGAGATCAAAAGATCTCATTTAAAACATAACTCTCCCTCGTGGAGAAGCACTTATCTGAAATTTCCGGCCCTCTTGGATCTTTATATTCTCTTGTGATTTGGTTTATGGATAAGTCTTGGATATTTGGTTGATTGAAGTGATGCGTTAGCCTTGGAAGGCTTTTTCTAGCTTTTATGGTGGTTTGTCTTAGTTTTTTTCCTTGAATTGGTAAGCTTTTTTACATTGTGCTATCATTATTGTTCAAGTCAAGGTTATTTTTTGAGAGCATGATGGGAAGTATAAGGGAATAAACCCCCACCTTATTCTCTACAATTTTATTCTTACAATCTATTGGTTTAACAAGGGTTTTCTAAGAGAAGTATAAGGGCATACACCCTCTTAGCTCAAACCCTAGCTAGATATACTTGCCTTCAGAAGTAAGAGGGTTTACACCCCCAAGGAGGTAGTACCTCTATATCTTTCTTTGATTGACTCCATTAACCCATTTTAAAGGAACTATTCATTTACATATTGCATTGGAGAAATAAATTGTTGCATTGGTAAACATGAAATTCTCAAGTTTTAAAGCTCTCTCTTTGGCATAGTGATCTTGATGCCTTGGGGATTTTTCCTCCCCTAGGGAGTCCCCTTTAAACAAAAAATTATTTCTTCTTTAGTAAATATAATCTACATCTATTATGGCTGCACTAACCCTAGCCTACTAACCCCATTTTCTCCTAAACTAACCCTAGACTAGGCCTAAAAGTCTACCCTCACCCACTACTAACCTAGGCACACCTTTTGAGATAATTATGAGTTATTTTTGTTGGATAAAATTTCTGATATAGGGATTGTTTTTCTACAGAGATAAGGCTGATGAATCAACTGCATAAACCCTAAGATAAATTCACTCCTAACTTGTGCTTTCACCGCCAAAATTTGCTAAAAGTTTGCTAACTTGTTCTACTAGGTTTAAGGCATTTTTTGGATGCTTTCTTTGAGGATTTTGGTGGCTGGTTTAATTGTTGTCATAAAAATATTGATACATCCATAAGGATGCAAAAATAATTCTTCATACAATATTTATGACAACCAAAACTAATTGCTAAAGTCTCATGCTATAAATTGAGAAATTTCTCAAGTCATTATCTACTTGTTTCAAGCATATCTTACTTGACTTTAAGAAATATTTTAAGAAGCTATAACACTTCTTTCTTGATGATATATATTGTTATATTGATGCAAATTAGGGAAAAAAAGCTTAACTTGTTGATCCACACTAACACAAAGAATTGCAAGGTGTTTTTCTTGTGTTTCGGGCAAGTACAGGTGCACCGACAACTATCTTTTCACTTGGTATCCATTACCTCTCTCCACTCATCATTTCCTATCATTCATTTCTTCCATCACTTGACCTTATCGGGGACTTCTCCTTACACTTCCCTTCATCCTTTCCATTCCCCTTAGGGTCTCTAGGATCGCCTCCCAATAGTGACCTTAGTCACCCCCCAAGTGCAGGACCTACATTGAGGTGGCATTGGGTGTCAGATTCCCAAAGTTGTATCACTTGTTCCGTGGTTGGGTCAGGATTTTCCCAACCTACAACTTGCGCTATAACAAGACTGATTTATATGTTGTTGTAATTTAGTTTATTAGTTGCATTTCATGTCTATTTTAGCATGTTGTAGGTGCATGTAAATAATGGTAACAGTTAATAGTTAAATCTAGTTGTAATTCATGGATGGAAGCTACAAGAATTTTATTAGATAGTTGAAATTTTAATTTATGAGTTTTCCACACCGTAATGTTCCTCAGTTGGGTTGGGGGATGTTACATTATGGTATCAAAGAATCTGGTTCAAACACCGGGCTTGTATGGGATAAGATAACTGTGAATTCAGAAAATTCATTGTTGCATATTTGTCTGTGATGAATTTGGGGGAAAAATGAGAAAAAATAGAGAGATATCCCCAAATTTGTGAGAAAATATCAAGTTTAAAGGACTTGGAATTGTTTAAGAGGTTTAATGGAGCCAATATGAAAATTTGTAGGGATGAATTTGAATTGGAATGATCAAATTTCATGTTTTAATGGTCATTGTAGAGTTGTAGGAAGTTTGGTGAATTGATGACCAAGATTGCATTTGATCTCGTGATCAATGGCCTAGATTCATTTTGATAAGTTTAAAAATTCATAAGGTTTTGACTGCTTGAAAGTTTGAGTAGATCAACAAATGAGATTTGTTTTCGGCAGTTGGGAAGTTGAATAAGATCAATGGTCTAGATTAGTTTCGGCTATTTGGGAGTTGAGTTGGATTCGATTAACAGTCAAGATCATCTTGCCTTGGAGATCGACGATCCAAATTCATTGCAGATTCGGTCAAAATTTCTAAGTGATAGAAATTCACCAAGAGAAACTGTCGATAGTTGATGCTGGAGTCGGTCGAATTGGAAAAGAGTTCCATTCAACCAAAAAAAATCTCTAATGGATGATAGACAATGTTTGGGTATTAGCATAGTTGGACGGAGTTGGTAGATCAATGGTCAAGATTATTTTTCAATCGAAGATAAATGATTCAAATTCATCAAGAGTTTAGTTGAAAATTTTCTAAGTATTGAAGTTGGCCAAAAAAAATCACTAATGGCCAATGTGTCAATGGTCAAGTGTCAGCCGATTCAGAGAAGTGTTTTGATTTGGAAAGAGGAACTATTGATGGTTGATGGGTCGATGGTCGGGTGTTGGAGTATTCATCAAAGTGTTTCGATCATGCAAGAGAAATTGTCGATGACTGATTGGTCGATGGTCGGGCATCGGTCGATTCGGTGAGGTGTTTGAGTCATCTAAGGGAAACTATTGATGGGAAATGGGATAATGAGAAACTGTTGATTCTTTGATGATACCTTTTTTATTTCTTATTGTGAGCTAAAAAATTAGGAAAAAACAATTATGTGTTATTGTATTAATCATATCTTAAGAGTATTTTGAATTTTGTTAAGAGTATCATTGATAATTTAGTACTCTCAAATTGAACCCCTTGCACCTCCATGAGGGTGTAGTATTTATAAAATGAGACGAGATTGTTAGTCAATAGTAATAATCAATCTTTCAAAGAATCGAATTTATGTTAAAGAACTTCTACTACCTATAAAATTTACATGAAAAAGGAACAACAATTAGGTTTTTTGTTTCTTAGAGGCCCTTGAATATCTTCAATTAATGTCAACTAATGTCAACTCAATCAAGCTAATGCCAATATTAAATGTGACTAAGTCCAATCAATTGACTGTAATTATCAAATTATCAAGTTGAGTCAAAGTTGGCTTAAAAAATTGTTGAATCACCAATTTAGGTCAATTTCCCCTTAAGTATAAATCTCAACTCAGCAAACCCTATTGAATTGGACTTAGAAAAATTGTTGAGTTACCAAGTTGGAATTGAAGTTAGAAAATAACTAAGCCAAATCAATGTTTTGGTTAGAATTGATGAATCACAAAGAAGATTCAAATTTGAATTTGGATACAAAGTCAATTATGGATAGATCAAGTGTCCTTTTGAGGTTTGATGGCCCATAGTTACCTTATTGAGTCATCAAACTAACTAATGTTGTCGCAAATGAGGTTGTTAAATCAACACCTGATCAAAATCTAGACCAGGGATCAAATTTTAGCTCAAAAATCAACATTCTTGGAATTGCCTCAAATCGGACGTGAGCGTAGCCCTCATCATTACGAACCCAACGGAACTCATTTCGTCTCAAACAGACATCGGGAGCGAGAGATATCGCGATATGTTCGAATCGTCAAACAGATAAAAAAAAGGACGCTGACTGGGCAGTCCGTACAATCCGTACAGTCTGACGTGGCAGGGCCGTACAGACTGTACGATGACGTGTCAGGTGGTGACATGGTAGATGTTGGTTGGTTGACAGTTGTCGAATCCGGAAGTGACACGTGTCCATTAGATGGAAAATGGTATGAGGACATGTGGCCCAATCCATGGGCGCCACGTGTCACTCATTGTTTGGGTTTATGGTTGTCGTGTAAAACTATGGGAGTCTGCGGGGTTCGACCCCCAGAAATCCCCCCACTATGTAAAGACTTTACAAACCTCCGCCAACCATTGCACCGCCACCTATTCCTTGTTGTATATATGTTTATCAATGTTTTTAAATTCGTATATATGTGTATGTGGCGGGAGGTCGGGCCGGGGCTTGGCCTTGGCCCGTGGTTGTTTGCGTTGACATATGACCATAGCACATATATGTATGCACGCACCGTTGGTGCGTGGGTTATGATGTATGTTAAATCCCATGGTTATATTGAGCGCGGAGGGAGTTACACGGTTTTGTAACCATTAACCACTTTTTGTCATGCGCGCGGTCCTATGAGCCATATGCCCAGGTGCCTAGGCGGTTAGGGGCTGGCGTGCCCTTAACCGTTCTACAGTTTGCACCATTGGCATGGTTGCGTCCGGTGCTTGGTTTTCACGCTACTTATTGCATGTGAGCCAGATTCAGAGCACAAGGGTGCGTTTTGTAGATGCAGAGACAACAAGCATAAGGAGAAAAATGGAGGAGGTCTAACTTCTTCGTCTTTTCGTCAATTGAGGTGCCATAAAAGCCCAGATAGGGGTTTTTGGACGTCCTGGATCCATTGGCACTATTATCATGGCCATTTGAAGACTTCTTATGCAGTTTTTTCACCATTGAAGTTTCAGCAAGCTACAGGGAGCTTGAAGCCCTCATTGATGGAGGACATGTTTTTGGTGAGCCTATGTTTGTTTTCTGTGATTGAATAATCATTTTTGGCTAATTGTTATGCTCTGAACACATTGGGATAGGTTTCAAAGGCTGTTGAGGACTTTTACAGGTGTTTTTTCCAAAGATAAGCTCAGTGAAGCTTATGGCCACATGTAGAAGAGGTCATGCCCAGATGAGCCATTATCCATTTTCAGAGTTCTATTAGTCATTTTTGGGGTTTTTATGTGTTCTGATCTCAATGGTACAGTCTGTTTTTCCATTGGATTTGAGCAGCAGCTTGTAAAATAACTTTTGACAAATTAATCCCAAAGAGCCAAGTCCATTGATGGAGGCTCAAGGAGATGTAGCCCGGAGGGGGGTGAACTCCTTTATCATGTTGTGATTGTTCTGAGTTTGATGGTTTATTTGTTGCAAGTTGTGTTGTTGTGTATTGATTTAAAGTACATATTTAACCATCTAAAAGAACAATTCCTCACACATAAACATTTACAAAAAGATACATAAAATTGGCACATAATTTATCTTGCATATTTATACACATGAAGCAAGGTCCTGTAAAGTTTTATTTTAATGAAGTAGAGGGTGCTTGCATAGCATAACAAGTCAACCTTCTATTTTCAGATCAACACCGACATGGGAATTGATTTAACCAATCTATGAAAATATTAACCTAGGTATGGAGTCGATGAATCTCAATAATTACTTTAATTTTTATTAATTACATCATATAAGAGTTCCATATCAACTTAGAACCCAACTTTGTGATTTTAAGTTGTTTGGAAATGTATTATGTTTATTTGCATTAGTATTGACATTTTTTTTTTCCATGACATAAAATACATGAAATGTGAATACAAATTATTCAGATAACTAAAAGTATAAAAAACACTTATATGAGGTGGTTAGCTAATGAAGCAATTATTCATTTTGTACAATATCTCAATTTTTTTCCTAGGAATATTGTCAAGTATATCTACTAAAATGACAGTAAGAAATGTATTTAAAAAAATACACGTCTATTATTGTATGAAGAGACAATTTTGAGAGTGAGATTTGAGTTAATAAGTGGACCAACTCAAAATTTTCTGTGAGTTTTATTTATTTATTTTATTTTTTTAGGGTAAAATTTTGTCTTGATCTACTCATATTTTAAAAATTCTAGTTATCTTAGTTATCTTAAAATGGGCATGAACTTGTAAGGGAGACATTTCCATCAATTAAGTGGAACTATAACTTTAGGTAAAATTTCTATCAGAGTTAAGAAATAATTTCAACATAAGAGATGGAGGTTTTCCACTAATTAACTTACTCCATTTTTTATTATATTGATACTAATTAAAAAAAAATTAGTATATTAAAATTAATTATTTATAATTTACTTCTTTTTTTAATCTTAATTTAATGAAAATTGAAAACATGAATGAATATATATAAAATAAACCATCTTAGAAAATGCCATTGGTTTAATAATTTAAGCTACATGTCAAATCATTCTAGTAATTAGTAGATAATTAGTAAATAATAGGAAGGAAAATGGAAAGAAAGATTTTTTTTTTGTAAATGATAATGTATTTGCATTTAACTACTTTGAACATTTTGTTTTTGCAATTCCTAATAATCCTTTATTAGTCTATAATCATTTGAACAAGTTAATGCTAAAACAAAGATAAATAAATATAAATAAAAAATGTTAAATAATTGTTAAATGCTCGAGAGATACGCAACACACACGATTATCTACCACTCGATATGATGCAAAGAAAAAAACTATGGTTTCAAGTTGCAACGAAGAAGTTGTTGAGAATGATGATCTCCATCTCTTGCCAAGCCTTGAGCTCAATGAAGTTGTTTAATAAACTTTGGTTTGGAGAACCCAAGCACTTAGTTTCTAATAACAATCTTACCAATTCTAAGAATTATGAAGCTACAATAAAGGGAACAGAATAACTTTCATTTGATATCGATAGGAAGTGGTAGTTGTAGTGTCTATGGTAGGTTTAAACTACTCTTCATATATAAGGAAAATAAAAAAGGAGGATACCAATTTGTTTTTAAGAGAAAACTATAAAAGACTCAATTAACTTTTGCAATGCAATGTAAATAATTTAATTAATTAGTTTTTTCATATCAATTCTAATTCTAATATTCTGAAGATTTGTAGAATTAGTAATTGTAACCATGTGGAAATAAATCATGTAGCTAAAAGGGTGGTACTAAAGCAATCATAACTAACATGAACATTGAAGGAAAAATAAGGCAAAATATTGTTTATGAGGCTTTTTAAATTGTTTGGAACTATAACATCCCCACTATAATCCCAGTTTAATTAATGCTTATGTAGATATAATTTGTGGATATAGCCCAAGTGATGTATATGCAAATTGTATTTCTATGTTTTAATAATAAAATATGATGTCAGTTTCTAAGGGGACATGGATAGAGAGGGGGGTTGAATTAATCCACTAAAGAGGGGAGGGTCTAAGGGAATGCCTAAGAGGGGTCCAATGGGGAATTACCCATGTATATTAATTGAACACATTTCTTAAAATTTTTATTGGAGTATGAAACTTCTATTTCTTGATTGAGGGTTCCCAAAGCCAATCATTGAATGCATGTAAGAGGGTAGGTGTGAGAAATCACATCCCATAGTTATTGGGAGCATGGGGGTTGAGTAAACTCATTTTGGGGAAGTGTGTGAGTCAAGCAAGCAAGCCAAAGGGAGGAAATCCGTATGGGAAGCTACAACATTGGAGATAGTCGATGTTTTTGCATGAATAACAAGTAGAAAGAAAAAAATAGATCTTGGAGATGGAGAAACCTTGGAGGGTGAATTCTAGAGCATGTTGGAGCATTTTTGGATTGTATTTGGAGCTAAATACTGAAGAGATGGGTTGTCAGGCCTGAAGAGTAAACTCGTGTGTGAGTTGCACTAAAACAACATGTGTTTGTTGTTGTTGTTGGTAGTTTTCCTTGCAGTGAGTTCCCTTGAGTTTCCCATTTGAGAGATTCCTAGCTACCTATGCCAAAGAGACCATGATGAATGAATGGGACACCCAAGGGACTAAGATTGGTGAAGGGGTACATTCCTTGGGTTGGGCAGGTCGAGATGAAGAGAGCTAGTGGAAAATTGGGATAGTTGTAAGAGAATATCAGTGGGTTGTTAATTTTTATGAGTTGTGAGTGGATAGTGAGAGACCACCCTCTTTTGTGGATTTATATCCCTAACTCAGGGGTGAGTTGTTGTTGATATTTGGAACAATAGGTCTATGATTGGGTGGAACTTCCATCCCAAGCGATTGGTTTCACAACTGTTACTAAAAGATAAGTGTTTTATCTTATTGTTGTGTTATTATATGAGATAAATAGTTGTGCATGAACTATGCATATGAGACTTTTTATCCCCATTTTGTGGATAACTAAGGAGATGATGTCTTGAGTCCCTCAAGTTGTAGATATGGAGTGCCAAGAGACTACATGACTAGCAGTACCCTTTACAAAGATGGAAAACCCACTCACCACCACAGATGGTCATAGTGTTATAGATGGCATCCACCACGTCAATTGGTTTCCAGAAGGCAGTGGACCTTGCTCCATGAGGTACAAGTCAGTATTATGGTGAACATCATTTCAATACCTAAGCCATTTGATTATGGTGTATCTTATATTTCTCTAGATTTCATGAGATGTGCTTGGACATTATGCCTTTTTCCCTTCTTCACCTTGGCGGTTGACATTGTTCCCTAGTAAGTGGTCTTCTTTGGGAATGGGTTTGTTGTTAGGAAATCCCTTAATGAGCCATCTTACCATTCATTTTCCATCATTATTCCCCTCCATTTCCTTATCTCTTGCAATTTTAGGGTGTGTTGAACCAAGAAGGGGTTGTCCCTCATTCTATGGGAAGAAGGGGATAAAGGCCTAGAGGGGTTGGTGTTGGGTAAAATATAAAATCCTTATATGAACCTTCCAGATGCTTCACCTAGGGATCACCCAAGAAATCAATAAAACACTTATCTTTGAATAAAAGGGGACCCTTAATATAACAAAGAATTTCTTGAAAGGTATATTGAATCATAAGAGGTCTCATCACAAGCCGACCTATCACGCCCATGGATATCTAGTGGTATGACATTGTCATTATCTGGTCACCAAACCAGGGCAGCGACTCGCAGTTGCATGACTGAGAGAAAGGGGGTCTCATCACGAGCCAACCTTCTCATTTCCATTAGGCATTTTTGGGTGACATTTCCACCATTTGGTCACCAGGCCAGGGAAGTGCCTTGAACCTCTCCTTGTGCTAAAGAAAATGTAAAGAAAGAAATATAAAAGGAAAATAATGGGCTTGGAAAAATTTCATTATGGACAAAGGTACCACACACCCTCTACAAAGGAACCCATGAATGAGACACTACAACCCCTAGTATCTCATGATCCCTATGCCCATTGAGTCTTGACCCCATCCACCTCATACACCTTAACATGACTTAGAGAGGGACCTCTTGGAGGCTCTCCTTGACCTAGGGAAAGATATACCCAATACTGTTGTAGGAAAATCTGCCTGCGGACAAGTAGATCGACCTCTAAGGCTTGACCTTAACCCTAGACAGAAAAGTGCTTATCATGGACACTGAATTTCTTTCGAATCTATCTAAGCCTAATGCATGAGAAGGAAGAGTAACAGAAATACCTTTTAACCGACGTTTGTCTCTGCACGCTCCGAGTTGCGCTCCAATCCTTTGCTCCTCGTTGATGTCTGTGGACAAATCAAGATACGACCACTTCCTACTCTATTGACATTAGCTTGAAAACAGATCTATCATTGAATGATAAGTTCATGTAGCA
>ML778552.1:1050994-1093699 GCA_009831015.1 Picea engelmannii
GTCGTTATCATGCCAATATGTCTGAACATCCTTTGTGACACTAGTGACCAACTTGCGACACTTGCGAAAGTTGATGCGACACTTACGACAATTGAGAGGGACAATGTGACACTTATCCAACTGAGCAATTTTGCCGTGTAACAAATACGACACCTTATCAACCCTCCCATACTTAATCTTGAAAAGTAACATAATATCTTTGAGTTATTAATTATTTGATATGGTAATATTTGATGCACATTCTTAGCTTCCTTTTTTATTGATTGGATCCAATTATTATGATGTAATGACTTGATATCCTTGGAGGGTGTGTCCATTTGTTTTTGCAGACCTAGCTGGTGGACAATTTTGGGAGAACAAGCCTAGCTTGGGATTCCATGGGGCGACAAGGCCATAGGTTGGATGCTAGGATCCTGCATGCCAGATGAGAGAGATATGACTTGGACGAATATGATGATGACATATATGACCTAGCCTACCCATTTCCTACCAAACAATTTTCTCAGGAGGGAAAAAATGTCATATTTTTGAGCATGACGTCATGGTATTGGGGGTTTGGGGTTGGTGGTGAGGTGCCACTCACTTGCACTTGGATGTTTTGAGGAGAATAGGGTTTTCACCATGAAGATATCATCTATATGATTGACACATGGCCTTGGGAGGCCCTCCCATCCTTATCCAACACCAACGACATCCTTAAAGTGGAAAAACGTCCCCTAAGGGGGTGACGTCATCCTTAATTAGGGTTTAGTTTGTGCAAAAGATGAAATTTTAAGTGAATTTTTTAATATTATTGTGTTTAGTGGGGAATATTAGGGTTGTTGACCCATAATCTTGTGTTTTACTCCTTATTTTGTGGACAAAACATGTTGGCTAATTTTTGTATAAATAAAGATCATAATATCTCATTTAAAACATAACTCTCCCTTGTGGAGAAGCACTTATCTGAAATTTTTGGCCCTCTTGGCTCTTTATATTCTCTTGTGCTTTGGTTTATGGCTAAGACTTGGATATTTGGTTGATGGAAGTGATGTTCTAGCCTTGGAAGTCTTTTTCTAGCTTTTATGGTAGTTTGTCTTAGTTTCTTTCCTTCAAATGTTAAGATTTTTACATTGTGCTATCATTATTGTTCAAGTCAAGGTTATTTTTATAGAGCATGGTGGGAATTATAAGGGAATACACCCCCACCATAGTCTCCACCATTTTATGCTTACATTATATTGGTTTAACAAGGTTTTTCTAAGAGAAGTATAAGGGCATACACCCTCTTAGCTCAAACCCTAGCTAGAGATACTTGCCTTGGGAAGTAAGAGGGTTTACACCCCCAAGGAGGTACTACCTCTAGATATTTATTTTCTTGACTCCATTAACCCATATTAAATTCACTATTCATTTACTTATTGCATTGGAGAAATAAATTGTTTCCATGGTAAACGTGAAATTCTCAAGTTTTAAAGCTTTGTCTTTGGGATAGTGATCTTGATGCCTTGGGGACTTTTCCTTCCCTAGAGCATCCCATTTCAACCAAAATTTGTTGTTGTTGTAGTAAAACTAACCTAAATCCATTAGGGCTTCACTAACCCTATCCTACTAACCTCATTTTCTCCTAAACTAACCCTAGACTAGGCTTAAACATCTTCCCTCGCCCACTACTAACCTAGGAACACCTTTTGAGATAATTACGAGTGATTTTTGTTGGATAAAATTTCTGATATAGGGCTTGGTTTGCTACAAACATAAGGCTGATAACTTCACTACATAAACCCTAAGATAAAGTCACTCCTAACTTATGCTTTCACCACCAAAATTGGCTAACTTGTTCTACTGGGTTTAAGGCATTTTGTGGGTGTTTTCTTTGAGGATTTTGGTGGTTGGTTTCATCGTTGTCATAAAAATATTGCTGCAGACATAAGGCTGAAAAAATACTTCTGAATACAATCTTTATGACAGACACAACTAATTGCTAAAGTATCATGCTATAAATTGTGAAATTTCTCTAGTCATTATCTACTTGTTTCAAGCATATCTTACTTGACTTTAAGCAATATTTTAAGAAGCTATAATACATATTTCTTGATGATATATATTGTTAAATATTGATGCAAATTAGGGACAAAAAGTGTAAATTTTTTATCCACACTAACACATAACATTGCAAGGTGTTTTTATTGTGTTTCAGACAGGTATAGGTGCACCGACAACTATCTTTTCACCTGGTATCCATTTACCTCTCTCCACTCATGATTTCCAATCATTCATTTATTCCATCATTTGACCTTCCGGGGGAATTCTCCTTACACTTCCTTTTATCCTTTCCATTCCCCCTAGGGTCTCTAGGATCGCCTCCTAGGAGTAACCTTATTCACCCCCAAGTGTGGGACCTACATCGAGATGACATTGGGTGTAGGATTCCCAAAGTTGTAGCACGTGTTCCATGGATGGGTTAGGATTTTCCAAACCTAAAACTTGTGCTATAACATTTTGGCATCATTTTTGAGGAGGATTTTGAATCCTCTTCGTGCCCTAAATGAAACTTTTGGCAAGTCTCTTTCCCAAAGCCCTTATCCTGGTATTTCCTAGCGACTCCACTCCAATAACCTCCCCTTTTCCTTTGACAAACCTTCTTTAAAAATTTTTTGGTGACTCCACATTTCCCCTGCTCCCCCTTTTCATCCTTTGATAAGCCTTTCTTTCCCCTAGAAACTCCTTTGAGGTGATCTTCTAGTCAATGAGACTATGGCACCTTGGAATCAACCAAGAATCTACCATCCCTCATGGAAGGAAAATTTGCAGATGGAAAGGGAAAAAGATACTAATAGATCCATTGAAGAGTTGATGAACCAAGTAAAAGAGTTATTGCATGAATCTGTCGAACATCAAGCCCTCATGGATGAAGAGATGCTTGAAGAACCTGCTTATGAAGAAATCTTCCAAGAAGATCCTGATGAAGATCAAAAGGATAACACTATGAGTTATGACCCTTTTGAGGATCTTGATGACAACCTATTTCATGATCTTGGAAGGGAAGAGGACTCATATGCAGTATATCAACATATTGACACTTTCATACAGATTAGAAAACATGGATGGAACATGAGCCTTTTCACCTTTAAAGGAGATCCCATTTATGATGTTGAGGGAAGCCCTCAAACAAAGGATTGGTATCCATTCATATATGACTCAGATGTTTGGGATGATGATGGTGACATGATCATAGATTTGTTCCATCCATTCGAGGGTGACTTGACACAACGTTTTCAGGATGATTTTCAACCATCATGGTCATATTTTGATAGACACTAGGTCGTGTCCTACCTAAAGAAATCCAAGGTCCATACTACCAAATTGAAGTACTTTCATGTTGAGGCTTTGGGAAGGAATTTGCAGACAAAGAAGAGATGTTTCCTAAGTCCCACATAAGAGTTTTCCTCTAATGTTGTGCCTTACCATGTTTCCTCTTTTTTGGGAAATCGTAGGGTTTTCTTTGGATCTCTTATCCTTTCTCAGCCTTCAGGGAACAATGATATTCTAAGTGAGGATAAAGATTAGACATCTTCTAGTCCACTCCAGAGATGTATAGATCATGCTTGTTGCTATGCTTCCAAGCAAGAGTTCCAACATGATCGAGATTGCGATTTCTAATTTCAGTGGGATTTCCTCCCTCCCACCCATCTCCATGAGTTTTATTTCGTGATTGATTATATAGATTTTTATCCTCATGATTACTATGTGCTAGAATTGTCTTTGTTGTTTCACATGATTAAGCATAGGGGGAGATACTTTGAGAAGATGATCAAATGGTTTCACTGGTTGTACGACTTCATCTAACATCATCCAGCACGTGATCTTCAGGGGCCCAAGGCCCCAAGTAAGTAGGTAAGTAGGTAAGTCATTTTGATTCCCTATATTTGCATATTGATTGATCATACTAGTTTAAATGCATTTCATATTCATTCTACACTACTTGCATACCGATTTCATGCTTAGTTTAGAATTTTTTGAAACAATGCCAAAATTTTCTTTTTCTAGTTCACTTGATATGGATTATGATCATATGAGAACAAACATGAGTATGCCATCTTGCACACTTGACAGTTTGATGTTTACTTACAGGAACGGGTCGACCAAGAGATGTTGTGGTTCTCATGCACTCTACGGAGAGAACATGTCCCCAAGTATGAGATATATGTTATCCCCATTTTGTGGATAACTAAGGCGATGATGTGTACAGGCCCTCAGGTTGAAGATATGGAGTGTTGAGAGACTACATGACCAACAGTACCCTTTGCACAGATGGAAACCCACTCACCACAACAGATGGTCACAGGCTTACAAATGGAATCCACCACGCTAGTTGGCTTCTGGAAGGAAGTGGGGATTGCTCCATGAGGTACAAGTCATTATTATGGTAAGCAACATTTCAATACCTAAGACATTTGATTATGTTGTATCTTAGATTTCTCTAGATTTCATGATATGTGCTTGGACATTATGCCTTTTTCCATGCTTCACCTTTGTGGTTAACATTGTTCCCTAGTAAGTGGTCTTCTTTAGGAATGGGTTTGCTACTGGGAAATCCCTTATTGAGCCATCGTACCATTCCCAACCATACGTACCATTTTCCATCATTATTCCCCTCCATTTCCTTATCTCTTGGGATTTTAGGGTGTATTGATCCAATAAGGGGTTGTCCCTCATTCTATGGGAAGAAGGGGATAAAGGCTCAAATGGGTTGGTGTTGGGTAAAAGATAAAATCCATATATGAACCTTCGAGATGCTTCACCCAGGGATCACCCAAGAAAGAAATAAAACACTTATCTTTGAAGAAAATGGGACCCATAATATAACAAAGAAATGCCTGAAAGGTAGATTGAAGGATAAAAGGTCTCATCATGAGTTGACCTATCATGTCCATTGATATCCAATGGTATGAAATTGTCATTATTTTGTCACCAAACTAGGGTTGTGACTCAAAGTTGCATGGCTAAGAGAAAGGGGGTCTCATCATGAGCCAACCTTGTCATTTACATTAGGAATTTGTGGGTGACATATCCACCATATGTTCACCATGCTAGGAAAGTGGCCTTCAACCTCTCATTGTGCTAAATAAAATGTAAAGAAAGAAAGATAAAAGACAAATAATGGGCTTGGAAAAAGTTCATTGCGGACGAAGGTACCACACACCCTCTACAAAGGCACCCATGAATGAGACACTACAACCCATAGTATGTAATGAGCCCTATGCCCATGAAGTCTTGACCCCATCCAGCTCATACACCTTACATGACTTAGAGAGGGACCTCTTGGACGCTCTCCTAGACTTATAGAAATATCTACCCAATAGGACACCTTGTCAACCCTCCCATACTTAAGCTTGACAAGTTGCATAATGTCTTTGAGTTGTTAATTGTTTGATATGGTAATATTTGATGCACATTATTAGCTTCCTTGTTTATTGATTGGATCCACTTATCATGATGTTATGACTTGAGATCCTTGGAGGGCATGTCCATTTGTTTTTGTAGGACCTAGTTGGTGGATAGTTTTGGGAGAACAAGCCTAGCTTGGGCTTCCATGGGGCTACAAGACCATGGGTTGGATGCCAGGAGCCCTCATGCAAGATGACAGATAGATGACTTGGATGGATTTGATGATGATGTGGATGACCTAGCCTACCCATTTCCTACCAAACGATTTGTCCAGAAGGGGAAAAACATCCTAACTTTGAGCATGACATCAAGGTATTGATGGTTTGGGCTTGGTGGTGAGGTGCCGGTCACTTTCACTTGGATTTTTTGAGGTTAAGATGGTTTTATCCAAGAATATATCATCTAGATTCTTGACACATGGACTTGGGAGGCCTTTCCATCCTTCTCCAACACCAATGAACTCCTCAAAGTGGCAAAACGTCCTCTAAAGGGGTGATGTCATCCTTAATTAGGGTTTAATTTGTGCAAAAGATGAAATTTTGGGTGCATTGTTTAATATTATTGTGTTAAGTGGGAAATATTAGGGTTTTTGACCGCTAATCTTGTGTTTTACTCCTTATTTTGTGGACAATCCATGTTGGCTAATTTTTGTATAAATAGAGATCATAAGATCTCATTTAAAACATAACTCTCCCTTGTGGAGAAACACTTATCTAAAATTTCCGGCCCTATTGGCTCTTTCTATTATCTTTTTCTTTGGTTTATGGCTAAGTATTTGTTATTTGGTTGATGGAAGTGATGCGTTAGCCTCAGAAGGTTTTTTCTATCTTTTATGGTGGTTTGTCTTAGTTTTTTTCCTTGAATTGGTAAGATTTTTTACATTGTTCTATCATTATTGTTCAGTTCAAGGTTATTTTGCTAGATAATGGTGGGAAGTATAAGGGAGTACACTCCCACCATAGTCTCCACCATTTTACGCTTACATTCTATTGGTTTAACAAGGGTTTGCTAAGAGAAGTATAAGGGCATACACCCTCTTAGCTCAAACCCTATCTAGAGATACTTTCCTTGGGATGTAAGAGGGTTTACACCCCCAAGGAGGTATTAGCTCTATATTTTTACTTTCTTGACTCCATTAACCCATTTTAAAGGCACTAGTCATTTACTTATTTCATTGGAGAAATAAATTGTTGCCTTGGTAAACGTGAAATTCTCAAGTTTTAAAGCTCTCTCTTAGGGATAGTGATATTGATACCTTGGGGATTTTTCCTCCCCCTAGGGAGTCCCATTTCAACAACAATTTCTTGCTGCTGTAGTGAAAATAACCTACAACCATTAGGGATGCACTAACCCTATCCTACTAACCCCATTTTCTCCTAAACTAACCCTAGGCTAGGACTAAAAGTATGCCTTCACCCACTACTAACCTAGGCACACCTTTTGAGCTAATTACGAGTGATTTTTGTTGGATAAAATTTATAATATAGGTATTAGTATGATACAGCCATAAGGATGGTAAATTCACTTCAGAAACCCTAAGATAAAGTCACTCCTAGCTTGTGCTTTCACCGCCAAAATTTGATAAAAGTTTGCTAACTTGTTCTACTAGGTTTAAGGCATTTTTTGGATGTTTTGTTTGAATATTTTGGTGGATGGTTTCATTTCTGCAATAACAATATTTCTACAGCCATAATTCTGCAAAAATACTTGTGCATACAATCTTTATGACATCCACAACTAATTGCTAAAGTCTCATGCTATAAATTGTGAAATTTCTTTATTCCTTATCTACTTGTTTCAAGCATATCTTACTTGACTTTAAGCAATATTTTAAGAATCTATAATACTTCTTTATCGGTGATATATACTATTATATATTGCTTCAAATTAGGGAAATCAAGCTTAAATTTTTTATCCACACTAACACATAGCATTGCAAGGTGTTTTTCTTGTGTTTCGGGGTAGGTAAATGTGCACTGGAAACTATCTTTTCAATTGGTATCCATTTACCTGTCTCCACTCATCATTTACAATCATTCATTTCTTCAATCACTTGACCTTCTTGGGGAATTATCCTTCCAATTTCCTTCATCCTTTCCATTCCCCCTAGGGTCTCTGGGATCGCCTCCCAGGAGTGACCTTAGATACTCCCCAAGTGTGGGATCTACATCAAGGTGACATTGGGTGTAGGATTCCCAAAGGTGTAGCACTTGTTTCATGGTTGGGTCGGGCTTTTCCCAATGTAAAAATTGCGCTATAACAAGAATGATTTATTGTTACACATAAAAAATACTCACTTCGATAGTGTCGCAACTGTCGTCATTACAAGTGTCGCAAGTGTCGCATTTTGCTCACAAGTGTCGCAAGTGTCAAGGAAAGCATACTTCCATGATGCCTATGTCGTACCTATAATGACATGAGAAGGACACTTGACACACATCAAACACTTGATTTGGAAGAGGAGGAATGGTTAACTAGGCTTATGAACCTCTTGCCATCTGAAAGAACCACAAAAACTGAGTTTTTGGAGGAGAGCGCTCCCCTATACCTCTCTTGGGAGTGCTGACACCCCCCCTTATACTATCTGGGAGCATTATAAAGCTTTAATAGCCCTTATGAGGGAGCGTTTATGGGTTTAGGGAGTGTTGGCTCCCCCCTAAAGCCTACTAGGGAGCGCTATAATGCTCTGATGGCCTTTTTAAGGGAGCGCTGCTTATTTTGGGTAGTAGTTGATTTGTTGAGAAGAATGGGGGAAGGATATTTTCACTCTTAGAAGGTAGTTGGATTCAAATCCTCAATCAAGCCATGATATTAGGGCATATCCCTAACTGAAGGAGGAAAATCCTCAACTCACCCCAAAGATATCTCAAGTTGTTGAGCCTCTCCAAGGCTATATAAGCAAGCTTTCTCATGGTGAAAGAGGAGATGAAATGGAGAATTACACCAGACTTATGATCTCATAAGTGGTGTTGGAACATAGATGATTTGGGAAGAAAAAGACCTATAATCTCATAGGGAGAAATCGGTGAAGCTATCGTCATTCTGATTGTGGATCTTTTGAGGAAGGGTTAGACAAAGAGGACTTGACGGAACTGTCGCATTCCATCTACGAGTGTAAGTAATGTTTTGTCCTCATTAATATAATTTGCTTGGCATGTTTCTTTCTAATTCGTGTTCAATCTCACATGAATTTGTCTCTTTAGTAGATATATCTATTTCATACTAATGTTGATAGAGTAGGAAGTGGTCGTACTTTGTTTGTCTACAGGATCCATCGAGGAGCGAAATATTGGAGCTCAACTCGAGTCGTGTAAGGACAAACATCGATTAAAGGTATTCTTCTTCTCCTTCCTTCTCACACACTAGTCCACCTAGATATAAAAGGAAGTCAGTGACCATGATAAGCACTTTCTGTCTTAGAGTTAAGAGTCTATCTCTTTGAGGAGATCTACCTGTCCGCCGGAAGATTTTCCTTCAACATTTATATGTTGTTGTAATTTAGTTTAATAGTTTCATTTTATGTCTATTTTAGCATGTTGTAGGTGCATGTAAATAATGGTAACAATTAATAGTTAAATATAGTTGTAATTCATGGATGGAAGCTACACGAATTTTATTAGATAGTTGACATTTTAATTTAAGAGTTTTCCACACCGTAATGTTCCTCAACTAGGATGGGGGATGTCACATTATGGTATCAAAGATTATGGTTCAAACATCGGGCTTGTATGGGATAAGACAACTGTGAATTGGGAAAATTCATTGTTTTATATTTGTCTGTGATGAATTTGGGGAAAAATGAGAAAAATCAGAGAGATATCCCCAAATTTGTGAGAAAAGCTCAAGTTTAAAGGACTTGGAATTGTTTAAGAGGTTTAATAGAGCCAATATGAAAAATTGGAGGGATGAATTTGACTTGGAATGATCGAATTTCGCATTTTAATGGTCGTTGTAGAGTTGTGGGAAGTTTGGTGAATTGATGACCAATATCACATTTGATATCGCGATCAATGGCCCATATTCACTTTGATAATTTTAAAAATGCATAAGTTTTTGACTGCTTGAAAGGTTGAGTAGATCAACAAATGAGATTTGTTTTTGGAAGTTGGGAAGTTGAAGAAGATCGATGGTCTAGATTAGTTTCATCTATTTGGGAGTTGAGTTGGATTCGATTGAAGGTCAAGATCATCTTGTCTTGGAGATCGACGATCCGAATTCATTGCAGATTCAGTCAAAAATTATAAGTGATGGAAATTCACCAAGAGAAATTGTCGATAGTTGATGCTAGAGTTGGTCAAATTGGAAAAGAGTTTAATTCAACCAAAATAAATCTCCAATGGATGATAGATGATATTTTAGTGTTGAAAGAGTTGGACGGATTTGTTAGATCAATGGTCAAGATTATTTTTCAATGGGATATCAAGGATTCAAAATCATCAAGAGCTCAGTCGAAAATTTTCTAAGTATTGAAGTTGGCCAAACAAAATCATCGATGGCCAATGGGTCGATGGTCAGGTGTCAGTCAATTCAAAGAAGTGTTTTGATTTGGAAAGAGGAACTATCGATGGTTGATGGGTTGATGGTCGGGTGTTGGATGATTCAAAAAAGTGTTTCGATCATTCAAGAGAAATTTTCAATGACAGATGGGTCGATGGTCGGGCCTCGGTCGATTCGGCAAGGTGTTTGAGTAATCTAAGATAAATTGTCAATGGTCAATCGATTCGATGAAGTTTTTTGATCATGCAAGAAAAATTTTTGATGGGAAATGGGATAATGGTTGGGAATCGACCAACTCAATGAGGTGTTTAGGTTGTCCAAGGGAAATGGTCGATGAAGGAAAGAGGGTGACGATATGTTATGCCATGTTTTTTTGGGTATGTGTTATATTCCTTGAAATATTGATCCCATCTATTGTAAACTAATATGGGAGTAAAGGGGTTTGAGGGCAGATCCCATGAAAAAACAAATTGGCGTTTTTTTGCATCCATTTTTGGCAGTTTATTTTTGGCATTTTTTCGGCACATGGTTTTTGTCGATGGTTTTTTTATTTCGATTAAAGTAATTAGGGTTGTTGACTAATTGAGGTCAATGGATTAAGGATTTGGATGCCATAGGATAATATATGCATATTGTATTGTAAACAATGAAGAATTCGATGAATAGAAGATTAGAGGTGCAACTCTAAACAAGTTGTTTGTTTTCCCGCTTTGGGTTTCCAGGGTAAAATATATGTGTAATGTGTATGTGCCATTATATATTTTATATTTTTACTAAGAATCTATTTGTAGTAATTAATTGTAAAATGTTAAAATATACAACATCATCCAAGTAGACACCTTAAGATTAAGTTTGATGTCACGTCAGCATCCATGTGTCATGCCACATCAATAGTTGCCATGTTAGACCAGAAGTGGTCGATAGATGATGGTCGAGTCGAGAGAAGTAGAGAAGTGTTTTCATTAGCCAACATGCATGGTCGATGATTGTTGGTTGGGCATCAGTCAAATTCATGAGGAGTTTCATTCACCAATGGAAACCATCGATGGCCAATGGTTGATGGTTGAGTTGATTGGTTTAACATTGTGTTGCTAATTGGTTGTCAAGGGAATGGAACGATGGTCAACGATCAAGTCACCAGATTGGGTAAAGTGTTTTTTGCATGCAAAAGAATTAGTTGATCACCAATGGTTAATAGAGTGTATATCAATGGATGATATTTCACACAATATGATATTAACAACTCATATTTAAGGGCTATTAATGCAGTAAAATAGTCAATCTTATGTGATTTTTTTAGGTTTTTGAAGGTCATAAACTTGTAGGGTGCTTTTGAGGCCCCAAACGACATTTTTGAACAATCAAAACCCACTAGAATAGATTAGTGTACCAAGGTACACTGTCTCTCTGCAACTCAAATAAAATAAATCAGAGGAGAGATATCCAATGAGCTACTCTAGGAACAAAACAAAGTTCGTATGAGAAAGTTACAGTGAAAACAATAAAGGTAAAATTTCAGTGTCAGATTACTTCCAAAGAAAATAACTCATTTCTTAGAAGTTTGTTTGGGGATTAGGAGAAATATATGGAAATATTGTAAACCATAGAATACAACCATGGCGCCATATTTAGGATATGGATATGTAAAAATGTGCAAATAAAAAAAAATACACTTGTAGCATACATGGATAAATTGGGTAAAACAATCAAAACTTCTTTGGACCATAAATTTCAACTAGGAGCTTAGATTTGAGAAAACAAATAGTCAATGGAAATCTCTTGAGGATTAGAAGATATATATCCACCCATAATTTTGAACTAGCCATTAAATTTATCATAAAGTAATAAAGATATTTATGTGGCATTAAATAAGTGGAAAATTGCAACATGTAAATGTTGTAACTTTTTGCTCAGAACTTAGATTGAGGCATGAGTACAGTCGTTGGAAATTTGTTTCAAAGAGGACGTCATGTGAGGAATCATATTTTGATTTGGTGCATTATTTAATTCATAAATTGGGATAAATAATAACATGTGTTATGTATGAAGAAATTTTTTATGCTATGCATGTTCTAATAGTAATTATTATATGCACATTTCTTGTAGAAATAGAGGTACAAAAAAGAAAATTCGGTTCTTGTATGAGGAAGAGAGTTATGTAATATGCTCATACATATTACAACCATGAGGAATATATTATAGGTTTGTATGCCAACAAGAGAAACGTTGATATAAATTCAAATGGAAGAAGAGGCAAGCATGAGCGTGTAACTATTAGAAGCTTGCATAGAGAAGTGTTGAGCTACAGGGATGATAATGGAAGAATTATGAAGGCTCGGGAGGAGATACTTTATAGATTAGATATTTTTCATAAGCAATTCAATAAGGAATCTGGCACCAAGCAAGAAGAAAGTGCTATACAAGTGACAATATCTAGATCCCAAATCAAAAGGGATGATCATGGGAATGATAGACAATCATGAAGCACGAGCAAGCACCATCATTCTACAAGAAAATACACTATAAGAACTCATGCAAGTTCAAGGCTAGGGAGTATCCGAAGTGCGTCTCTTTTATGAAGGAAAAGAAAAAGGCCTGAGGTAGACATTTTTCAAGGTGAACTCATGAAAATTAAGACACCAAATTTCAATAGTGAGCATAGGAAAGGAGAAGAGGTTGAGGCCTGGATATTGGAAATGAGGAAATATTCTCAGATGCATGAATATCCCTCAAGGGTATAATCTATAATTTCATCCTACCATTTCCAAGGAAAGGAAACCATGTGGTCGGATCGGCTTAAGAAATTCAAGCACCTTGATGAGAAAAGGATCTCATGGAGGCAATTCAGAGGATATTTCCAAGAGAAATATTTTTTCAAGCATTATTATGAAAGGAATATGAAAAATTTCTTTGAATTCAAGTTAGGAAGCATGATAATGAATGCATATGAGAAGAGGTTCTTTGAATTCAAGTTAGGAAGCATGACAATTAACAAATATGAGAAGAGATTCTTTGAATTTTTGAAGTATGCTGACTTCATTAAGGATGAGAAAGTAAAAATCCAAAGGTTTCTAAGTGGGTTACCATCTTTATATAATGACAATATTCAATATCATAACCCCAAAATTTTGGAGTAATCCATAAGGAGAGCCAAGAATATTTATGAGAAAACCAAAGGAAGGCCAATTTTCCAGAAAGCTTGGAATGACAAGATGAAAGGGGAAAAGGATCAAAGGAAGAAATGTTTTAAGCCACCCTTTCTTCAAGCAAAGAACCCAAGAAAATTAACAAGTTCAATCCACCCAAAATGAGCACAAGAATTCATATTCATTTGGGAAAATATCAACGAAGTATCCTATACAATGTTGGGGATGTGAGGGAAATCACTTATATAGGGACTTGCTTCACAAAGGAGACAGAATGAGAATTGTCCACAACATTCAGGAGGATAAAATAGTGAAAGACATGGGGGGAAACATGTCAAGGATTTATGAAACCTTGAACAACAAGCAAGAATAATATCAATCCCCCATGATTGAAGTGGAATATAAGATTGATAGCCATCCCATAGCAACTCGAATTGATCCTGGAGCTAGTCATAGTTACATAAACTCTAACATTGATGAAATATTTCACTTGCAAAGAAGTAAGGATAAGAAATATTGGTTAGTTCAGTTAGTCATAGGGGCTAAGAGGAAAATCAATGAGTTGGTTAAATATTTTATGATAGGCATGAAACTAATACCATTGGGTTCATATGATTTTCTAATTGGCATGGATTGGTTGGAAAAACACTATGGTGTCCTAGACTGTTACAATAAGAAAATTATATGTCTTGATGAAGAAGGAAATAAAGGAAAGGTTCAAGGCACTCCATGAGTTGTAGTTGTTAGAGATATTTCAACTATGCAATTGAAATGGAGTTTCAGAAAGGGATTTCAAATTTCTACATCCCATATGGAAGAGGCAGCCAAAGATAAAGTGGAAAATATTGAAGACCATCTGGTCTTAAGGGATTTTGAAGATGTTTTTATGGATATCCTAGGATTTCCACCAAACAGAGACAACAATTTCTCTATTAATTTTGTGCTAGGAGTCTCTCCAATGTCCAAGACACCATACGAAATGGGCATGCTCGAATTGAAAGAGTTGCAGATGCATCTTGAAGAATTATTAAAGAAGGGGTATATACATCCAAGTGTGTCACCTTGGGGTGATTGAGTTCTATTTGTGAAGAATAAATATGGAACCTTAAGGTTGTGCATTGATTTTAGGAAGCTGAATAAGGTCACCATAAAGAACAAATATCATTTTCCAAGAATCAATGATTTATTTGATCATCTGAAAGGTGAAAGAATCTTTTCTAATATTGATCTGAGATAAGGTTATCATCAAGTAAGGATAAAGGAATAAGACATAAATAATAAAAAATTTAGGACAAGATATGAACATTATGAATTCATGGTAGTGCCATTTGGACTATCAAATTTCCTGGTTGTTTTATGCACCTAATGAATGGAGTGTTTAGGGAATACCTGGACAAGTTTGAATTTGTGTTCCTAGATGATATAATCATCTATTCTAATTCCGAAGAAGAACGTGGGAAATGTTTGAGAACGAAATTTCAAGTTTAAGAGAGAACAAACTACATGTTAATCTAAGTAAGTGCATCTTTTATCAAAAGAAGATTCACTACTTGGGGAATATAATTTTAGCGGAAGGGATAATAGTGGATCCTAAGAAGATAGAGGCCATTAGAGGATGTCCAATGCAAAATAATGTGACATAGGTTAGATCATTTATGGGTATTTTTATTTAATATAGAATATTCATAAAAGGGATCTCAAAGATTGCAAGTACAATTACTTATTTTCAAAAGAAGGGCGTGAAATTTGAATGGAATCCCAAGTGTGAAGAGATATTTGAGTGGTTGAATAAAATATTGACAAGTGTACCGATATTAAATATTGCAGATCCAAATGAAGATTTGTTTATGTGCATTGATGCATGAAAGGAAGGGATCAATGGATTCCTTAGTAAAAAATATGATGGGGTATGTTATGAGTCCAAAACATTAAAAGAGCATGAGAGGATTATGCTACTCATGACCTGGAGTTAGAAAAAATTGTACATGCATTAAAAATGTGGACACATTACCTCATGGTGAGGAAATTTGAACTTAGAATGGACCATTTTGGTCTAAAACATTTGTTTGGATAACCAACACTACATGCTAGACAAGCTAGATGGTTGGAATGCTTTAGTGAATATGACTTTGAAATTAAACATATAAAAGGCAAGGAAAATCAAGTGACTAATGCACTCAGTCAAAGAGCACATGAGAAACATAGTTCATCCATTAGAATGTACATGACTAATCTGAAAGATCAAATTATTGCAATAGCAAATTCAGATCAACACTATCTAAAAATAAATGAAACATTACAACAAGGAAATTTTTAGGATAAGTTTAATTCTTATGAACTAAAAGAAGATGGAATTCTGATATGCAAAGGAAAAGTATATGTGTTGAGTTCTAATGAGATGAAAAGTGTAGTGTTTAATAAAATGCATAATGTTCCATATGTTGGACAACCAGGATATCAGAAGACAATTGCAACTGTAGGACGCCAATACTTTTGGCTAGGAATGAAGAAAAAAGTGGCTAATTATATAGCTAGATGTCTAGAATGATAGAAAGTGAAGACTGAGAATAGACATCCAATGAGGCTGATACAACCATTTTTCATTCCACAGTGGAAGTGGGAGGTTGTTACAATGGATTTTATTACAAAGCTTCCCAAAATAGTGAAAAAACATGATTCCATCATGGTGGTAGTGAATAAATTAACTAAGGTAACACATTTTATTCTAGTGAAGACTACACACAAGGCAACAAATATTGCATAAATATATATGAAAGAAGTTGCTAGGCTACATGGATTACCTAAGACAATATTTTCAGACAGTGATCCAAAATTCACCTCCAATTTTTGAAAATGTTGTTCAAAGGCTTTGCCAAAAATCTAAAACTCAGTATAGTGTATCACCCAGAGTTAGATGGGAAGACAGAGAGGACTACCAAAATAATTGCGGACATGCTTAGAATGTATGTGATGGATCAACCATAAAAGTGGGAGGATTATATCCACTTATTGGAATTTTCTTACAATAATGGGTATCAAGCCTCATTAAAAATGAGCTTGTTTGAAGCAATTGTATGGAAGAAAGTGTAACATGCCAGTGAATTGGGATAATCCAATAGATAAAGAAGTTGTTGGGACATATTTGTTGAAGTAAATGGAAGGGAACATGGCAAAGATCAAGAAAAATTTAAAGGTTTCCCATGACAAGCATAAAAGATATGCATACAAGAATAGAGTGTTCAAATATTTTAAAGTGGGATAACATGTGTTCTTAAAAGTGAAGGTGAAAATAAGTTCAGTAAGAATAAGAAGTTTCCCAAAGTTGGTAGCTAGATATTATGGACCTTATAAAATCTTAGAGAAAATAGGGATAGTTGGATACATGTTAGTATTTCCTACATCAATGAGAGTGCATAATGTATTTCATGTATCGTTATTAAAGAAATATGTTCCTGATCCTAACCACATAATTGATTGGAATGTGATGTAGGTGGAGCATGAAGGGGATTTCTGGGTGGACCTAGTATGCATCCTAGAACAAAAATTCAAAGTTCTCAGGAACAAATACATAGGGATGGTAAATGTTCAATGGACCTTCTATGGTCTTGATTATGCTACATGGGAGCATGGAGAAAATGTGTGGGAAGAATACCTGCAAATTTTTTACGATTTTGAAGAAAACAAAATGAAAGACTCCATTTTGAGCAACTAGAGTTCCACAACACATCTCAGAGTCTTATCCAAGTGTGTTGGGGTCCCTGATAAAATAATGTCACATTCCTTGGTTTATCCCTTATAAATGAATGGTACATTCCTTGGTTTATCCCTAATAAACAAATGGTGCATTCCTTGGGTCATCGGGTTGAGAGGAACAATAGATTTTGGTTGGAACTGTTGCTTGAGTTACAAAATTGCAGAATTTTATTTCTTAATTATTTTCATGTAAAAGTGTGTGTGTGTGTGTGTGTGTTGGAATATTGTGCACCGATGATGACCCATGATTGTATGGGAGGGGGAATGTAAACTACCTAGTATAATCCCAAGTTTAATTAATGCTTATATAGAAATAATGTGTCTCTACGGCCCAAGCAATGTATATGCAAATTGTATTTATATTCTTTAATAATATAATGTGATGCCAATTTCTAAGGAAAAATGGAAAAATATGGGGGATGGATTAATCCACAAGAGAGGGGAGGGTCTAAGAGAATTCCCAAGAGGATTATAGGTGGCAATTACCCATGTATATTAATTCAACCCATTTCCTAAAATTGATTTTGGAATATGAACCTTCTAATTTATGATTGAGTGTTCCCAAAGTCAATCATTGAATGCATGTAAGAGGGTGGGTGTGAGAAGTCACATCCCATAGTTATTATGAGAATGGGGGTTGAGTAAAATCACCTTGGGGAAATGTGTGAGTCAAGAAAGCAATACAAAAGGAGGAAATCCATATGGACAACTACAACAGTGGGAGACAATCAATTTTTTTGCATGAATAACAAGTAGAGAGATAAAAATGATAACTTGGAGATGGAGCTACCATGGAGGAATAATTCTAGATCTTGTTGGATCATTTTTGGAGTGTATTTGGAGCTAAATACTGAAGATCTAGGTTGTCAATCCCGAAGAGTGAACTCTTGTGTGATTTGCACTTAAAAAACAAGTGTTTGTTGTTGTTCCTGGTAGTTTTCTTGGCAGTGAGTTCCCTTGAGTTTCCCCGTTGAGATATTCCTATTTACCTATGCCAAAGATACCCTAATAAATGAATGGAACACCCGATGAACTCAGATCAGGGAAGGGGTACATTCCTTGGGTTGGGAAGGTTGAGAGGAGAGAACTGGTGGAAAATAGGGATAATTGTAGGAGAATATCAGTGGGTTGTGAGTTTTTCTGAGATGTGAGTGGATAGTGAGAGACCACCCTACTTTTTGGATTGCTATCCCCATATCAGGGGAGAATTGCTATTAATATTTGGAACAACAAGTCTATGGTTGGGTGGAACTTCCGTCCCAAGCAGTTGGTTGCAGAACTGTTACTAAAAGATAAGTGTTTTATCTCATTACTATGCTATTTTTGTTTATGTTTGGTAGCTATGGGAGGAACCTTTCCTCCAATGTAAACCTATCTTAGATGTGGAAATATTCCAGAAGTCTAGGAAGACCATTAAACAATAAGAAGTTTCTAGAAGAGAAGTCATCTCTCCAAGGAATTAATTAAAGGCTCACCCAAGAATTAATTAAGTTAATTAAGACTCCCAGATGAGAATTCAGCCCAGTTAGAAGTGAATGGAAGATTATAAATAGGTGACCTCTTGGATCATTTGGAGACACAACACACTCTCACTCACTGAGGTAAAAGGTGAAGAATTATGAGGAAGGAAGGGTGACACAGTAGCCTAGTCTTGGAGCTATTTTGGTGGTGATATCTCTCTCTTTTGCACTATCTCTCCTAAAGGGTGCACTATATTTGTATGGTTCTACTCCAGTTGTGGAGCTACTTATAGGTGCTAGCCTTGTGCTAGGTTTTGATTCTTATATGTAAGCTCTAAGGAGCTAGTGAATGGTTGGACTTTGTGAAAGGAATTCATCTAAGAAAGGTTGTCAGGTTTTTCCCCCATTTAGGGTTTTCCTAGGATATTGTGTACTTTTTCTACTATTTATTTTGTTGCTATGGTGTAATTTTTAATGTTAACTAAGTAATGAACTATATTGTTCTATAAGTAAAGGAAAATCTAACAGGTTATGGGCCCACTCCATGTTGTCGCTGCGTAGTAACCTTATCAAGCTAGTATTAGCACTAACCCAAAGAAGTTGGGAGTAACATTTACATAGAGAAGTGTTCCCTACCCTATATTACCTCCTACAACACTCAATTTTCATATTGAATGAATTTGAGAATTGCAAAAAATTCCCAAGCTAGGGTTTCCATCAACATAATGTCTTCCAACATGAGAGTAGAAGATAGATTGGATGGAATAGAAAACTTCATATCCTAGAAGTATAGAATTAAAATCACTCTAGAAGATAATGAACTATTGGATCGCATCAAGAATATTCTTCCAGAACCCGAAGACGAAGAAGAAAAGGAAAATTTCAAGAAGAATGAAGTCAAGGCCAAGAGGATCTTAACAAAATCAATCAAGGATCACTTGATACCCAATGTATCAGAACTAAAGACTACAAAGGATATGTTTGATGCCCTAATTAGGCTCTATGAAATCAAGAACACCAGTTGGAAGCTTACCCTATGTTATCAACTCATAAATGTGACTATGAACAAGTCATAAACAATAACCAACTTCTTTACAAGGATCTCAAACATTAAAGATCAGTTAGTTTCCATTGGAGATCTAGTAGAATATGTTGAACTAGTAACCGCTACGTTAAATGGTTTCCCTCCCTCTTGGGACCCATTTTTTCAAGGAATTTGTGCAAGAAAGAAGTTACCCAAGTTTGACAAGTTATGGGAAGATTTATCTCAAGAGAAATTTAGATTGATGTCCATGAAACAAAAGGTAGATGATGAGGAAACCAAGCACTTGCAACACAAGTGAAGAAGAGAAACAAAATAGAAGAAGGAACTCCAAGGAATTATAAGAAGCCACATCATAAGAGGGATGTGTCAAAGTCTAAATTATTCAATTGCAAGAAGACAGGACATTATGCCACACAATTTACTCACAAACATGAGAAAGAAAAGAAGAAGAAGCACCATGCACATGCAACTGATGTTGAAGAAAACAAATCAAGAATTTTTATTTGTTTCAACACTCACCCGAACCATCACTCAAGGAATACATACTTGGATCATATATAGTGGTGCTTCCAAGCATATGAATGGATTCAGAAAATCTCTATCAAAATTAACAGAAAAGGACTCTTCACTTCAAGTGTTTTTTGGAGACGATTACAAGCATGCAATCAAAGATGTTGGAGAAGCATCCTTACAACTTGATTCAGGTAACCCTCTTTTAATTAAATATATATTGTTTGTACAAGGCTTAAATAAGAATCTTCTATATATTTCATCTTTATAAGATAAAGGCTTTAGGGTAGCTTTTGTGGATGGCCAAGTCCTTCTATGGCCCAAGAATTCAAGCATAAATAAAGACACTATGATTGGTGTCTGAGAGGGACGACCATATAAGTTGAAGGGACACAAAGAACAATCCCTTGTACACAATAGTTTTAGTTTCAGTGAAATATGGCACTGAAGGCTTGCTCACTTGAACTATAGAGCATTACCAGTTTTCAGAAAAATGGTTATAGGTCCACCAAAAATCTATATAGAGCATCACAGAGTATGCAAAAGTTGTTCACTTGGAAAGAGTATCAAGGGAATATTTATAGGAAGTGATATCGGACCCAAAGGTTTTTTCAACATCATACACTTTGATGTATGTGGACAGATGATGGTGCCATCACTTGGAAACTTTTTATACTATGTTATGTTCATATATGACTATTCTAGAAAGACATGGATCTACTTCTTGAAATAAAAAGATGAAGTATTTAACAAGTTTCAAGAGTTCAAGTATTTAGTTGAGAACATATCTAAGAGGAAGATTAATTTTTTGAGATCTGGCAATGGAGGTGAGTACACCTCAAAGGAGTTTAAATATTTTTTCCAAGAAGCAGGAATTAAGAGGGAGAACATATCCATCATAGAAGCAACAAAAGCGATGATACATGAACATGGCCTACCCATGCACTTATGGGAAGAAGCATCCAATATCGTTGTATATGTGAAAAACAAATCCCTCATAAGATATTGGGGAACAAGACACCTGAAGAGGTGTTCACTAGAAAGAAGCAAGAAGTGAGTCAGTTGAGGATTTTTGGTTTTCTAGTGTTTATACATGTTCCCAAGGAAAAGAGAAAGAAATTGGAACCTTCAAGAAATAAGGGAACATTAATTGGATATAGTGAGACTTCTAAGGCCTATAGAATTTACATTCCAGGGTAGAGACAAATCGATATCAGTCAGGATGTAACATTTGACGAAGATGAAGCCTTCAAAATATCAAGGGAATACCATATTGATGAGGACCAAATAGGGAAAGAGGCTCCCAAATATGTATTCATGGTAGACTCTACACTTGAAGAAGCCATCCCAGAAGTCCAAAATGATATGGTAGTTTCAGAAATACCTATAGATCTACCTGAAGAAGTTGTGGCTACCAGGAAGAGACCAGCTTGGATTCAAAACACCTTGTAGTAAGTTGAAGGACATTCAACTCCCAAAGGATCCTTTTTAGAGAGAAAGAGACCACATAAGTTTTCCATCTATGTGTCACTAATGAGAAACATTATTGATTCAAAACCTTCCACTTTTGAAGAGGTTTTTGAGAAGCCATAATGGAAGGATGCCATGATGGAGGAGTATCAGTCCATCATGAAGAATGATGTATGGGAGGTCATTCTAAGACTAGAAGGGAAGTCAGTTGTGACTTCCAAATGGATATACAAGATCAATCATGTTGCATATGAAAACATAGAGAAGTACAAGGAAAGGTTTGTGGCTAGAGGGTTCTCCCAGAAAGAGGGAGAAGACTATGACAGAAAAATTTCTCCTATAGCAAAATACACATCCATTAGATCAATAATTGTGATTGCTTCTGCAATGGCATGAAAATTACACCAGATGGATGTCAAGAATGCTTTATTGAATGGTGTAATAGAGGAAGAAGTGTACATAGAACAACCATAAGGATTTATGATACATGGGAAGGAGTCCCATGTGTGAAGACTGAAGAATGACTTATATGGACTGAAGTAAGCACCCAGGGATTAGTATTCCAGGATAGATGGATATTTGATGAGACCAAGATTTACCAAGAGTGAGGTAGATCCTAGCCTCTACTATAAGGTTGAGGATGGATTCCCATTGATATTGGTTCTATATTTAGGTTATCTATTTCTAACATGGGACGAGAAGCTCATTGATGGGTGTAAGAGGGAGTTCCCTTCAGAGTTTGAGATGAAGGATCTAGGTCTGTTGCATTACTTTTTGGGATTGTAGGTATGGAAGTTATCAGATGAGTTTTTTCTTAGCCAAGGAAAATACATTGTTGAGATCCTAAAGAAATTTGGGATGATGGACTGCAAGTCCATGACCACGTCTATGATGATAAATATGAAACTCTTGAGTGAAAAATCTTTAGATTTGGTGGATCCCACAATGTACAGACAATTGATTGGATCCTTGGTGTATCTGGTTAACACTAGGCTAGACATATGCTTTGCAGTGAACACCTTGAGTCAACACATGGTTGAACCTAGACAAGTACATTGGATGGAAGCAAAGCATATGTTGAGGTACCTTCATGGTATGGTTGGATATGGATTGAGATATGTCTCAGTTGGAGATGTGAAGTTGCAGGGATATATAGATTATGACTGGGTAGGGAGTGTAATGGATCACAAGAGTACTTATGGATGTTGTTTAAGTATGGTATCGTGAATGATCTCATGGTTGAGTAGGAAGAAGACATAAATGGCACTCATTACATCAAAAGAGGAGTATATCGTAGAAAGCATGGAAATTCATGAAGTAGTGTGGCTCTGGAATTTTGGAGCCAACTTTGATACATTGTGACAATCAAACTTGTGTGAATCTTACCGAGAAATATTTATTCCATGAAAGGTATAATCATATAGAGATCAAATATCATTACATCTGGGACATGGTGTAGAGAAGTCGGCCCAAGAATAAGTGACTGGAAGATTATAAATAGGTGACGTCTTGGCTCATTTGGAGACACAACACACTCTCACTCACTGAGGTAAAAGGTGCACACATCAAAGGAAGGAAGGGTGACATAGTAGCCTAGTCTTGGAGCTATTTTGGTGGTGATCTCTATTTCTTGTGCACTATCTCTATATGGTTCTACTACAATTGTGGAGCTATTTCTAGGTGCTAGCCTTGTGCTAGGTTTTTATTCTTGTTTGTAATCTCTAAGGAGCTAGTGAATGGTTGGACTTTGTGAAATGAATTCATCTAAGAAAGGTTGTTGGGTTTTTCCTAGGATAAATCTCTTGTGTACTTTGTCTACTATTTATTCTATTTCTATGGTATAATTGCTAATGTTGACTAATTAAAGAACTCTACTGTTCTACAAGTAAAGGAAAATCTAACAATTTTATGAGCTAAATAGTTGTGCATAAACTTTGTGTATGAGATTTATTTATATGTTGTTGTAATTTAGTTTATTAGCTACATTTCATGTTTATTTTAGCATGCTATAGGTGCATGTAAATAATATTAACAATTAACAATTAAATCTGGTTGTAATTTGTGGCTAGAATCTACATGAATGTAATTAGATAGCATAAATTTTAATTTATGAGTTTTCCGGACTGTAATGTTCCTCAGTTGGACTGGGGGATGTTAAAGGAAAACTTCACACTTTATCTCAATCATCACACTTTTAAAACTTCAGCTCAATTTTCAAAAGAATCAATCATTATTAAAGTGTGTTCCTCAACCATATTAGCCTTTAAAAAATAAAGTAATGGTTGAAAAGATATATAACACAATAGCATTTAAGAAATATAATAATAGGATTTTTATAAAAAAACTATACTTCAACTTTTATATAGTAAACATAAAAATAGAAATTAAAATGATTATTGAGAAAAATAAACTAGCATGCATTTGATGCGGGGGAAAGGGAATGCCAAAGGAAATCAATGTAGGATTTTTTCGATTGTCTATGAAAAAACAAGGGTCCATTTAACATGGTTATATATGTTTCCTATCCATTTGAATGTGCATGGTAGTCACCCATCTTGTGTGAATCGAAAGGAGATTTAGATGGGTTGATTGTCAATGAATGTATGGTGGGAAGACTTGCTCGATCAATGGCAATTGACAACAGTGGAGTTTTCTAATAGAGTTTCAGAAAGGTTCCAATAAAAATATAGATGTCTAAACATCTTTTTGGGAAATTTGGAACTACCCCTTGTAGTTTGGAACCAACAATCTATGGTTTGGAACTTCAATACAAAGTGCAAGTACTCATTTTCAATAAACATCAATTGATTTTGATCTTGAGGACTACAATTTGTTATAGTGACTTTTCCCTTTGGACTATGAGAGAAGTGTGCATTGACCAATTGCAAGTACTTTTAATGGTTGTTCAAAATTGATAATGATTGTGTGTTAGTATAAACGTATACCATATGCCATTTGTCACCTAGATAATTGTTGAGGCTGCATGCACTATTCCTATGTTATTGTACTCCAACATACTTGGGATTATTGAGTGATACTAGCAACAACCTGTCATAATGACTATTATTATTTACAAATTATAACAATCCATGACTTCAACCCAATAAAATCTAAAATATTGATATCTTCAACAATGTTGGCATAATTTAACAACAACAACAATATTATGGGTAAATTACTTCTAGTGTTCTTTGCCTATCAATATGCAAACATGATTTTTATTTATTTATTTATTTTTATTTTTTTTTAAGTTCAAGTTGACAAAAATATAACTATAAAATTATTGTGTTTGTGTATAAGTTTGACACACTAGAGAAATTAATGCAACTCAGAAAATTTCACTTCTCAACCTAGAGGTTTCTCAGATATTAACCTTGTGAATTTTCAGCCTTAGGGATGTTATGAAATATAAATAAAACAATAGAAACAATGCACCATATTTCACCTCTTAACAACCCTAATCAATAAGGAAAATCAAGACAAAAGATACCAAAGTATGCCAACAAGTTCCATCCATCTAAGGAAATATTATCATGCATAAAACATATCTGAAAATTAATTTATGGAAGATATAAATAAAACCACAAATATTCCCTATATTCTTCAATGTTAATAAATTAAACCTAACAATTTAAACCCTATCTTATGCCAAATAAACAAGACATACGATTGCTATAAATTATCAAAAAATGAAGAAATAAATAGTTGAAAATCAAATATATGATAGAGACATAATTTTCCACAACTAAAAACTTCATATATGTGTACATGGATGAATTTCATGTATATAACATAGAATCATGGCAGGTCTAGTACCATCATTTATTTCTCCAAAACCCTAGCTAAGAAAAACCAAGAGAACCTTGGCTCCACCAAAAATACTCCACAAGCTAGTGTTAACACTAGCAAGCCTCCTTGACAAGATTTATCTTCCTCTTCTTCACTTCAAAAAGTACAAACTAGGGTTTAATCTAAAAAAACTACCTCTAATGTCTCTAAAGGATTATCCCTCACCCTATTATTCAAGATACTCCAAAATATCCAAGAAAACCTAGTGCCTCCTAGACAAGAGAGAAAAAGTACAAATATGAATACCTAAGAATAAGTGAAGGACTAGTGTGCTTGTCTTAGTCACATCTCTAACACAAAATTTATGAAAACGAATGATGAAAGGAATCTCTCCTTCCTCTATATATATGATAGGTAGGGGATTCCAACAAAACATATGTGGGCCTAAAACCTTATAAGCAACCTACAAAGACACTTTTAGGATCACACATGTGGAGCACTACACTACACAGGTACACATGTCAAGATCCAAGGCGATGCCATACACAAGAAAGGATCCATTGCAAGGGAACTCCACAAGATGTGTCCAACTCTCCTCCTCCAAGCCTCCAAAGATTCCAACAATCCTCCTAAGCAATGTGATCAACTAGATCAACTATCCTTGCATGAACATTGTCACAACCTAAGCATCCTCAAGGACGCTCTATGCCTCCATGCAAGCATCCAAGCTACCAATTTTTTCTAGGGATCATGCCAATCACTCTTCCAATGTATTGCATTATCCAAGAAAGTAACCTCCTCTATGTGGAGAACATGTATAATGTCACCAAGTTGTCTAAAGATATCCAATTCCGTAAGGAAGAATGTCATGAAAACACCCAATTGAGGTCAATAAATTATTGAGTAGGACATCTCCAATGTACAAACCCATCACAAGTCATATAGGGGCTAATCATACACCATGTACCCTAGATCAAATGATGCACCCCTAAAAATGGTGTATAAACTTTCATATTTTCTTTGAAAGCTAATACCTCGTCCCTGGTGTAACTGGTGATGCAATTTTGTCCCTCAAATGCAACTCTTCATTATACATTTTTCATACAAAAAACTGAAATAATATTCTTCATCAAACCAAGAACAAAAAAGACATCACTCAAATCCTTTTCCTTCTGGTAGTTGAAGGGTTGAGAAAATTGATCTCAAATGCCAAAATAAGCAAAGATCTGAAGGGCCTTCAAATCACCCCCTATGAACATCTTACTCGTTTATTATTCATCAATGATGTTATTTTGTTTGGTGTAGGATATTTATAGTAATTTCAAAATATAAGGAAAATTATGGATATTTTTTGTCAATCAACAAGAATGGAGATTAATTGGGTTAAGTTGTGCATTCACTATTCATCTCCTCGGGACAACATGTCCCCATTCCTGGAGAATTCCCTTTGGTTTCCCAAGAAAATTCTCGAGGAAGGATTTAAATATCTTGATTTCCCTATAAATCCAAACACATATGGTTTTAAAGATTGGGATTGTCTATATAAGAAGGTGGAAGCATGCATTTCTTTGTGGGTTCATAGGTGGTTTTCCAAAGGTGGTAGACTAGTTATTTTAAAGTTCATGTTCCAAATCATCCCTATCTATTAGATTTCTATAACTAATTATCTAGATGGATGTCAGTGACCTCCCACCTATTACAACTGGCTCATTTTGGCAGTTTTCCAGTTTGGCATTTTTTCCTAGTTTTCAGGTCCTTGACTTTCGGGGCCGTTTTGAGGCCCTAAACACCGTTTTTAGGGATCACCACAATTAGATTATGGACAGAGTTAGATTCTAACGACAACATGTGTAGTCCTCAGATATACCTTTCCAATGGGATATCGTGCGCCTAAAACAAAGATCGTATGCAAAAGTTACAACCTCGGGAAGTTGATGTACTAGCTTACCCAAATAGGGCCCACGTGACTTTTGGTGCTCCATCTCCTAGGGTTAGGTTTTTGGATGCCTAGGGTTATTGGCATTCATGTTTATTGTAAAAATGCCTTCAGAGCCTCATTGTAATCATCGTCTTGTGAATGAGCGCAGTTGTCGCATCTATTCTGAAAGATAAGCTGCCACCATTCTAACAAGCTTGTTTTCCTCTGCATTTGACAGTTTCAGCTTATTTCCTTATTGAATAGAACCCAATTTTATTGTATATCTATTATTCTGTGTTAATAATATTTTTATAATAAGTTGTTTTCATTTCTTTCTTCTCATAAAATCTGGATCAGTGGTATCAGAGCAGTCTACTCCTTGTTGCTCTTAATACATGTCCCCAACGAGGTCACGGTACAAAGAAATGGGTCTCGATCTTGTTTCTCTTGAGGAAAAAATATCCTGCATGCCCAAGTGACCTCTCATGGTGGGAGAAAATAAATACGAATGGAAAGGATATCCCTTCAAAATGTTGCACAAGGAATCCCTCACGCAACAAAGGAATCCTAGCTAATAAACTTTCATAAATGGTGTAACTCATGGATGATTTTAGGGGCTAAATTTCGCTCATGGGCTAATTTTCCATGGTTTTTCCAAAAACAATATTCGCTATTTTAAAAATGATTCGCCCAAATTCTATAGGATAAAATTATTTTACCTCAAAAATCGCCAAAAATTTATAAAAACTATATAAAATCCTTAGAAATTTGAATATTTTTACAAAAAAATCGCCAATCATTTATAGTTGACATATGAAGGATTAGTAAGATTCGCTAAGGTTTCTACATTTTAAAATAAATTTCCATCCTTAAAATCATCCCTGGTGTAACTGGTGGTGCAATTTTGTCCCCCAAATGCAACTCTTCATTATACATTTTTCATACAAAAAACTAAAATAATATTCTTCATCAAACCAAGAATAGAAAAGACATCACTCAAATCCTTTTCCTTCTGGTAGTTGAAGGGTTGAGAAAACTAATCTCAAATGCCAAAATAAGCAAAGATCTAAAGGGCCTTTAAATCACCACCTATGAACATCTTACTCATTTATTATTCATCAATGATGTTCTTCTATTTGATGTAGGATCTTTATAATAATTTCAAAATATAAGGAAAATTATGGATATTTTTTGTCAAGCAACAAGAATGGAGATTAATTGGGTTAAGTTGTGCATTCACTATTCATCTCCTCGGGACAACATGTCCCCATTCCTGGAGAATTCCCTTTGGTTTCCCAAGAAAAATATCGAGGAAGGATTTAAATATCTTTCTTTCCCTATAAATCCAAACACGTATGGTTTTGAAGATTGGGATTGTCTATATAAGAAGGTGGAAGCATGCATTTCTTTGTGGGTTCATAGGTGGTTGTCCAAAGGTGGTAGACTAGTTATTTTAAATTTCATGTTCCAAATCATCCCTATCTATTAGATTTCTATAACTAATTATCTAGATGGATGTCGGTGACCTCCCACCTATTACAACTGGCTCATTTTGGCAGTTTTCCAGTTTGACATTTTTCCTAGTTTTTAGGTCCTTGACTTTCGAGGCCATTTTGAGGCCCTAAACACCGTTTTTAGGGATCACCACAATTAGATTATGGACACAGTTAGATTCTGACGACAATATGTGTAGTCCTCGGATTCCAATGGGATATCGTGCGCCTAAAACAAAGATCGTATGCAAAAGTTGTGACCTCGGGAAGTTGATGTACTAACTTACCCAAACGGGGCCCATGTGACTTTTGGCGCTTCATCTCCTAGGGTTAGGTTTTTGGATGTCTAGGATTTTTGACATTCATGTTTATTATAAAAAGGCCTTTAGAGCCTCATTGTAATCATCGTCTTGTGAATGAGCATAGTCGTCGCATCTATTCTCAAAGATAAGATGGCACTATTCTAGCAAGCTTGTTTTCCTCTGCATTTGACAGTTTCAGCTTATTTCCTTATTGAATAGAACCCAATTTTATTGTATATCTATTATTTTGTGTTAAGAAGATTTATATAATAATCTGTGTTCATTTTTTTCTACTCATAAAATCTGGATCAATGGTATCAGAGAAGTCTACTCCTTGTCATTCTTAATACATGTCCCCAACGAGGTCTGGGTACAAAGAAATGAGTCTCGATCTTGTTTCTCTTGAGGACAAAAGATCCTGCATGCCCAAGTGACCTCTCATGGTGGGAGAAAATAAATACGAATCGAAAGGATATCCCTTCAAAATGTTGTACGAGGAATCCCTCACGCAACAAAGGAACATGATGATGGATAGTTTTGCACAAATCCTTCGGTGACTACCAACAAGTGATGCATCTTCCTCAAACAGAGGCATTTCCCCCTTCAAGGTACAAATCAACTTCGATATTCCTATATTTCAAGGTCATATAGATGGAGATGATGTAGAAAAATGGTTGAATCTTCTAGAAGGGTATTTCTCTATCCATAACTTCTCTAACAGAGAAAATATTACTTTTGCACTCCTCAAAGTCATTCCCCATGTAAAATATTGGTGGGAAACTTTCTGTGAGAAGAAGGAAACAGAGGAAACCTCATTATTTACAAACAGAGTCACCTGGGAGTCCTTCAAGGATGTTATTAAGTAATAATACTACCATGTTGGAAGTTATGACGACCTATACACAAAATGGACCACACTGTAGAAGGAAATAGACCAAACAATGCTCGAGTTCACAAATATATTCCATACCTTATGCACCAAGATGGGTATCAAATATTCTGAGTGACATCTGGTGCTCAAGTATCATGATGGTCTTCATAGATACATCCAGGCTGAAATGGATTTTCTGGACATCTCATCCTTGGGCACGGCCTACCGATATGTCATCAAAATTGAGAAAAATATCAAACAAAACACACGACAATTTGGGTATGGGAACCCCTCACAACAAAATACAGGAAAGGGTGGTCCCAACCATAGAACAAAGGGTATAAAAAATACATATTCCCTTAGGACAACTAGTCCAGGCCGTAGTAAAAGAAGGACACTAGAAAGATAAATAAAGATACCGAGAAGTGGTGTGACTTCCATAATATCCCCTCGCATAACACTATTGATTTATTCTCAAAGCAGTCATCGGTGGTTGAGGTGAAATCCTCTTAATCAGATGCAGGTTCCAACTCTGAGTCAGAACCAGAAAGAGGGAGACAGATCATTGACGTAGAACCCATTGCTACTATTTTTACCACCAAGCTCCAACATAGTGAACCATACGAGCCACAGGAAGGCGAGTTCCTTTTTCATTCACAGATGTGGGTGAAGGGTACCCTTCTGCACTTCATCATTGATAGAGGTAGCTAGAAGAACCTCATATAATCATAGGTTTTCAAGTGACTCCCCTTGTCGACAACATTGCACTCACAAACCTACACCATCAGATGGCTCCACCAATGAAGTGACATCCACGTCCGCCAACAATGTCGTCTTTCATATGGCATCAAGCCCTTCAAAGACGAGGTATTGTGTAATGTTTTCCCTCTTGAATTTTGTAATGTTATCTTGGGCCAACCATATTTATGGAAATGAAATATTTTATATGAGTCTAGGCATCTCAGTGTTATTATTTCTTTGAACAAGAAATTGTACAGGATACCTGAGGCAGGCCCACCTAGTGATATTTCCTTGATCTCTTCCAAGCAATGCAGGAAGGTCATCTCTTAGATAGGGAAGTTTATCTTCTTCATGATTCGCTCTCAGAATGAGCGAAAGATAGCAGCCACATCCAGGGTCTTTGAGGACGACCTCTCCACATAGTAGAAGAAAGTGGATAAGGTCATGGAAGAATACTCAGATATCTTCTCCTAACCTACCGAGGTACCTCTGCACTGTCAGGTCAAGAACCCCATCTATAGGACCCCTGGCGCACTGCTTCCCAATGGTCCACTCTACCTCCACTCTTTGTTAGAGAATGAGGAGATCAAGCAGCAGTTCCAAGAACTTCTCCACAAGGGGCACATCTATCCCAATGCATCACCTTGCGAGAGCCCAATCATGATGGTACAAAAGAAAGATGGAACCTAGCAACTCTGCATTGACTATCGGGCCCTGAATAAAATCACATCCATAAACTAGTACCTGATTCCCTGAATCAAAAACCTCCTTGATCATCTCATGGGGGCCAAATACTTCAGTAGGATTGATCTGAAATATGGATACCACCAGGTCTCAATAGAAATGAAAAATGTATGGAAGACCCCCTTCAAGTCAAAGGAAGGTATTTTTGAATGGTTGGTCATGCCCTTTGGTTTGACAAATTCTCCAGCCATTTTCATGAGGATGATGGACGATATCCTGCAACCATTCACCAATACTTTTGTAGTGGTGTATCTATATGAAATTCTCATTCACAACAAGACTTGAGAATAACACTTGCAGCATATTCAGTAGGTTCTGCACACCCTGCAACAACACAAGCTATATGCCAACTTGGAAAAATGCTCCTTCAGCATGGACATAGTCCATTACCTAGGACACATCATTGATCAACATGGTTTACATGTGGATCCAGCCAAGATCCAAGTCATCCATGATTGGCCAGCCCCAATCACACTCACTGAGCTTCGGAGCTTCTTGCACCTTGCCAATTTCTACCACAGATTTGTGTTGAGATTATCCCATATTGCATGGGACCTCATCCAAGTAACCATGGGTGGTGGTAAGGAGAAATTTGTTTAGGGCCAGTCCCAACAAAAATCATTCAATGATTTGAAGCAACACTTGTGCTTAACCCAAGTACTTTCACTACCAAACATGTAACAACCCTTTGAGATCGAGACAGATGCTTTAGACTATGTTGTAGGCATCATTCTCACTCAGCACGACCACCCAGTGGCCTATCATAGTGAGACACTATCAGATGTTGTCTGTAATTACCCTAATTACAACAAATAAATGTGCTCCATTGTGCAAGCCTTCCACCAGTGGAGACATTACATTCTTAGGAAGGAGACATTCATCCACGCTGATCAAGCCATTGGAGTTCATGAAGACACAAGGAAAAATGAAAAATGACCGCCATTAGAAGTGGTCCACATACTTGCAACAATTCCACCTCAACATCAAGTATAAAAAAGGAAGCACCAACTGCGTCATTGATTGCCTCAGCATACCTCCATTCATGACACTCACCACGGCTAGAATCTTGTGGCCATGAGACCTCTGGATTTCCCCAACTCTATGAGACATACCCATACTTCACCACCACCTACCAAATGTTGGGCACAAATGAAGTTTTCGCTAATTTCCATCTTCAGGATAGGATGTTGTGTCGTCTAGGCTATATCTGCCTTCCATCAAGTGAGTGAGCGAAGATGATATGGGAATCCCACTATAGTCGGGTGGTAGGATAGTTTGACATCGAAAAGACAGTGGAAATGATGCAGAAACATTTCTTATGGCCGAAACTTTGACGGGAGGTCATCAAGTACATCAGGTCTTGCACTACTTGCGCTATTGCCAAACTGAACACTAAGAAACATCGCATGTACACCCCTCTGCCTACTCCTAACAAGCCATGGGAATCTATATCAATGGAATACATGTCAGGCCTCCCATCCAACAAGCGGGGAAATGATTATGTTTTTGTGGTTGTTGATCGCTTTTCTAACATGGAGATTATGACCGCTTGCAAGAAGAGAATCACAACATAGGCCACTACCAAACTCTTCTTTGAACGAGTCTGGGTACATTTTGGAATCCCACAAACCATTGTCTCGGATCAGGAAATTTGATCTCTCAACACATTCTGGTCAAGCCTCTGGTCACTGCCAGACACCAAGCTCACCAAATCCATGGCCTTCCACCCTCAAACAGATGGCCAACCGAGGTCATAAATCGAATGATCGTGCATATCCTACGCATGTATAATTTGAAGCACCCTCACACATGGGATGAGATTCTTTCCTATGTCCAACATAGCTACAATTGAGCCCTTCATAGCTCAATTGGTTATAGCCCCTTTCAGGTGGGGTTGTGTTGGTAGCCCTACATAATTTTTTTATTTAAACAAAAAATTGCATTTTATGTAGCTTCCTTCACCTCAATCTTGTGATGATTATTGTTTTGAGATGATTATTGGATTAGCAAATATGTTCATTAATTATTTATTATTGCGTTTTCATTTTGTTTTATGTTTGATTCATGGTTGAAAGCATGAATCAAACATGAAAACCTAGATTGGTGTTATATTTTCTTTAGAAGGCATTCTTTTAAAGGTCATCATGCTTGTATCAAATCCAAACCCAATGTTGGAATGACCTATTTTCAATATTTCCAATTTTCAATATAGTTATTGTATGGTTCGATGGTTTGTATTCAATTTATTAAGATCCTTTTGGTATTTTTTAAACCCCTTGAAAATTCAATAGTCATGTTAGTAGTCATGACGATCAATATGCACCTACTGTACTCATGTCCTTACCTCACCTTGTTGGCACAATGTATTAACAAGCCATTCATTGCGTTCACAGGGTTTCCATACTCTGTATGTTTGGTTCTCATTACATGGAATGGTAAAGCATCTACGTTAAAACCCTCGATGTATTCTCCCACTAACTTTCATATGATAACACACAGGTTTTGTGATGGTCATTTCCCCATTATCCATTTGATTTTGTTCCTATCGCTCCCACTATTCAAACCTAAAACTATTTTGAGCTTTCCCTGTTACATTCTGGTCGCATTTTCCATGGCTCTTGTCATTCGCTTGGATCTGAATGGCTGTAGGGAATTACTCTCTCATGATGATTCGATCAAATACTTAAAAAGCCAATGCTAGGATGTCTTCCTGAAAATATTTGAAGGCTATAACCTTCAGGTGGCCTAGCCTTTCGCACAGACCTTCGATGGTTGCAGAACGAAAATTGGGGACACACAATTAGAGCTAACCAAGGGGTTTGTGATTGAAGCCATAGGGCTTCCATCCACTCGTGAGAAATGGTTAAAAAACTCATGAATTGAAGGAGTACCATGGATCCTCTTCATGATGTCCCGGAAAATCAATTGTTGCAAAAAAGGTATTCCCATTTCCTTGGTTAAACCTAGGTGGCATAGCCTGTTGTTGATTCTCAAACAATTCGGGACTTGTGAGGGTCGATATGGATTAGGCTTCCTCTATCATATTCACTTACTCATGCATTTCATTGGTTTTGAATTAAGCATGCCATTTTATCTGCTGAGAAGTCTCTATAAAATGTCCAAAAGATATAAGAGACAGAGTGTTGATTCAAGTATTTTCCATCATAGATTTATTAAGATTCTTTTGATTTATCACATGTCAACTATGGGTGACTGCTGGGATAATTTTTTGGTAAGGAATGGTTTTTCCATGACCGTTCCTGTAGTAAACCCTAGCCTAGATGAGCCATTGATTAAAAACCAATCCAATTTTTCAATTGATATACCAAACTCTACCAATAGAAACCCTCTAGACATCGGGATACTGAGTAAGTCTTCACCTACAAAATTTTCTTAGCAAGGGAATGCTAAGTTGAAGGTTATTAATCCTTGTGTTCCTAAAATTGAAGCTAAAAACCTCGCGAAGGGATAACAAATTAATGCATAGATATAGGGATCAAAAACAAAAGGGAGGTCGCCAAATTTCAAGAAAGCTTAGGAGTCGATCCAACACTCGTTTGAGCTTGATCTGTTGGGTATGTGTTATATTCTTTGCATGTCTATGTGTGGGTGTGTCAGATTCAAAAATGGCGTATGAATATCCCTCGTAGTAGTGCTTTGTTTGTGTCATGTGCATCAGGCACTTTCCTAGGGGGGTCCTAAGGGGGGGCCAAGTGTGCGCCACCTTGGTTACGCGCAGTGCCCCAATTTTTCTTTTTTGGGTGGTTTTTTCCATTTTTAGCAGTTTACTAAAAATAATCCTAGTTTTAGGGATTAGGGTTTTATTATCTACAGAATACCTAAAAACATTGTATATATTGTATAGTAAATGGTGAAATTCAATATAATGAATATAAGAAAGGTTTTCCTGGTTGAGGGTTTCAGGTATAAATCTCTGTGTACTATGTGAATGAGCTATTGATTAAATTATGTTTTGGTTAAGAATCTATATGCATTTCCTTACTTCACAGGTTTAAAACTTACATGTGGTATCATAGCTCATTTTTGGCTTCAGAGGGATGCCTTTCTTGTTGAGGGTTTGGCTCGGTCTTGATAGATCAAGTTTATCTTGGGTCTGTGATAAAACTGGGTTTAGTGGGAGCTTTTTCAATGGAGATTCAAGTATAGAAAGAGGAATGGTGAGCTCATCTAGAATCAAGATCGAGAAGTTCAATGGTAAAAACTTTGAGCTATGGAAGCTCAAGATGGAGGACCTTCTTGTATACAAAGAATAATGGATTATTGTGGATCCTGGTACACAACCTACTGGTACACTGTCTACTAGCACACAGGCTATTGGTACACAACCTACTAGTACACCAACTACTGGTATGTCGAAGGAAGATTGGGAGAAGTTGGACAAAATATCAAGGAGTATTATTTGAATCTAACTGGAAGATTCGATTTTGTTGAATGTCTCAGGAGAATCTACAGCCAAGGAACTATGGGATAAGTTGGGGAATTTGTATCAATCAAAGTCCCTGGTAAACAAGTTGTTTCTTCGAAAGAAGTTGTATCATCTTAGGATGAAAGATGGAGATTATGTGACAAAACATCTAAATGCCTTTAATACTCTGGTAAGTCAACTTGTCTCTGCTAATATTATGATTGCAGAAGAAGATAGGTGTATTAATTTGTTATGTTCTTTTCTAGACTCTTGGGATAATCTGGTTGTAGCAATTGGTAGTACCACTCAATCTACATTGAAGTATGAGGATGTAATTTCATCCCTGTTATCTAAAGATATGAGGCAGAAAAGCATGGATAGTCATAGCACAGACGCTTTATTTGTAAGAGGTCATATCCAAGACAGGAATCCTGGTAAACCTTCGGGGGGGAGATCTAAATCTATAGGTAGATCTAAGTCTCTAGGAAAATCTTTGAGGAAATGCTGGAAGTGTGGTAAAATAGGGCATTATAATAAATATTGCAAGTCTAAGGAGGTTGATAAACCAAAGGGATCTGATAGTACCTCTTCCACAGAGGCGAAAACCTCCACTGAAAAAGGAGGTGATGTTTACCTGGCATCTACAAGTACACATGCAGACCATGATGTATGGTTGATCGACTCAGGTGCATCATACCATATGACTCCTCACAAGGAGTGGTTCTCTGAATATGAAAAATACGATGGTGGTGATGTATTCCTAGGAGATGACTCGACAACAAAAATATTGGGACGTGGAAGGGTTAAGTTGCTGCTAAAAGATGGAAGGATTAGAACTCTCCTTGGGGTTTTGCACATTCCAAAACTAGCCAGGAGCTTAATATATGTAAGCAAGATGAAAGATGCAGGAGTGGATACTGTATTTGGAAAGGGCACTTGCAAGATGGTACGAGGAGCAATGTTGTTGATGAGGGGAGTTTGGTGTGGAACTCTGTAAAAGTTGTTGGGAAGCACTTATACTAATGGGTGTAACAGTTATTTTGTCCCTCAACAGAGAAATGAAGGAGACAATACCAATACTATCCCATAAAAGAATACCATGCTATGGCATCAAAGACTGGGGCATATTGGAGAAAAGGGTCTGCGAACACTACACGATAAAGGTATGGTTGAAGGTATGTTTAATTGCACTCTAGATTTTGATTTTTGTGAACATTGCATATATGGTAAACTGAATCAAGTAAGATTCCCATCTGGTGCTACAAGAGCAAAGGGGATCTTAGAGTTGATACATAGTGATGTGCTTGGACCTATTCCTTTTCCATCCCTAGGTAAATTTGTGTATTATGTTTCATTCATAGATGATTTTTCAAGGAACACATGGATTTATTTTCTTAGAAATAAATCTGAGGTATTTGATAAATTTAAAGAGTTTAAGGCTCTGGTAGAAAATCAGATAGAGAAGAAAATAAAGGTATTGAGAACATATAATGGTGGAGAATTTTGCGGAAATGAATTCAAAGAATTCTGTAAGAAGTGTGGTATAGCAAGGAAGAAGACTACTCCATACACTCCTCAACAGAATGGAGTTGCAGAAAGGATGAACATGACACTGATGGAAAAAGAAGGGAGCATGCTCAACGGTGTCGGGTTAGGACAAGAATTCTAGGTAGAGATAATGGGTACAGCATGTTACCTCGTCAATCGATCACCTTCATCAACGTTGGATGATAAAACTCCACACGAGGTATGGTCTGGAAAGAAACCCTCTCTTAAACATCTTAGAGTGTTTGGTTGTGATGCTTATGTACATGTTCCAAAGGAAAATAGAATTAAGCTGGATAAAAAGGCTTAAAAGTGTATATTTATTGGTTATAAAGATGGTGTGAAAGGTTATAAGCTTTGGAACCCAGAAACCAAGAAAAATGTTTACACTCGAGATGTTTCTTTCAGAGAGGTAAAAGATGTGTCCAAACAGGAATTCCTACCAACACAAGACAAACCTGAGAAAATAGAGCTTGAGTTGGATGATGCAAAATCTGAATCATCTGAAGAAGAGGAAGCAGAAGAAGAAGAAGAACCTCATACCCCAGTATTGAGGAGATCAGTGAGAGATAGAAGGCAACCAAAAAGGTATAGTCCACCTGATTTTCTTTCCAATTTTGCTTTATCTATTACTAATGATGTTCCCAGAACTATCAGGGAAGCAGTGAATTCAGAGGATAGTAAACTATGGAAGAAGGCCATGGTTGAAGAAATGGATGCCTTGGATAAGAATGAGGCATGGGATATAGTTGATTTGCCAGCTGGAAGAAAATCTATTGGTAGAAAATGGTTGAATTTTAATGCACAAGGTAAAGTGGAGAAATACAAAGCTCGGTTAGTAGCAAAAGGTTATTCCCGGGTAGAGGGAATTGACTTTGGTGAGATTTTTTCTTCTGTTGCTAAGTTAACTTCTATTAGATTTATTTTATCTATTGTTGTTGCTTTTGATCTTGAAGTGGAACAGATGGATGTGAAGACAACATTCCTACATGGGGATCTGGAAGAAGAAATCTACATGAAGTAGCCAGAAGGCTTTGTAGTGAAGGGAAAGAAAGAGTTGGTCTGTACGCTAAAGAAGTCACTATATGGTCTGAAGCAATCACCTAGGATGTGGTACCAAAAGTTTGACACATACATCCTTGGATTGGGATTTGTAAGAAGAAGGGTTGATAACTTTGTATATTCCAAGTAGGTTGGTAATCACTTCATTTATGTATTGTTGTATGTTGATGACATGTTGTTGGTAGGAAATAACATGGATGTTATCAAGGAGGTGAAATCACAACTATCCTCCAAATTTGACATGAAGGATCTCAGTGTTGCTGTCAGGCTGCTAAATTGAAGCTTTTAAGTGACCTAAAACACTAAATTGTCAAACCAGGGTTGGTAAACTTCGAGCTGATACACAGCATGTGCAGGCAAGCGTCTAGTCTCTATCTGAATGCTATCCTAAGAATAAAACACACACCTATTCTAAGAAATTGAATTCTAATGAGTAACTTAAAACTGAGCATTTCCTATTTAAGTCATCAATCAGAAAAACAGTCTTGGGCTCAAATGCTGGCACTGCTATTCTTATTCCCAAAATGTGGTTTCACAAGATTATTTTACCTCTATGTTTGATCATTTACCATCATTATTTCTGTTTAAGTTAGGACACACAGAGTATTTCCGAAAATGCATTCATTCTGAGCAGCAAAAATCAATCTATTCTGTCTACAGGAAAACAGGGTATTATGGTATTAACTGGTACCAGGAGCTCCTTTTGTTCTAGCTGTAGTCTAACTATTCTAACCAGGCAAGGTAACTACTGTCTAACAAAGCCAAATGCATGCTAATCCTGAGTTATGTTCCAACTGGAAATGAAAACTAAATAACCACATGCATGTTCTAAACCCTACAGGCATCAGTTCTGCGTTTAACACTCGGCAATGTCAAAGATAACAATACGCTGGAATGATTCAAGTGAGGAGTAAATAAACACGATTCTCGAACATCCAAGTCAATGTCATGCTATGAGCTACATATATACCATTCAGATAAACAAATGCCAATATGCTAAAACAACTAGATCTATAAGCGGTAAGCTATTTCGTATGCAAGTTCTAAAGCATTAAAATGAACTAAGTCTATAACAGCATAAAACTAAATCTATTGCAAAATGAAACAGCGGCTTGCACCGGTTTGGCGGGCCCAACCAAACGGCACAACGTTGTTAGTGACAACCAGAGCCGACTATAGCATTCTACTCAATCACTGTATAAACTTCGTGCTTCATCAACTCAGGAAAGAAATACTCAAATCACATATCAGTCAAATAATATAATGTAATAGCAATCTGTATTCAAAGCATAGGTTCACGGTGTCACATAGCAATAACAATAGAAATAGCAATGGAAACAGTAACAGTAACCCGTTCTCAGGAGTGAACACGGGTTTATATCGAAATCCTACTGTTTGTAACAGTCTAAACAAAGATGCATAGAAACAAAACGGATCCCCGATCCGAGAATAGTCTTGCAATCAAACTGAAAACGTATTTCACAACTTCGTGACACGTAGTGTCACGAAGTGTGAACGATGAAGAATAATCGATCCAATTCATCATTAGGCCTTCAAGCACCTTGTGGCGATGACTCCAGCTGTCCTGCGAATCTTTCTATTTCTCATTCGAACCATAACGCACACCATAATGCACAGATCTCGAACGGCTCCACTGGTACCTCCACGGGTGTGAGTTGGTACCTGGTACCGACATCCTGTTCCAAAAATAGCAGTGGTACCTACCCCAAGCGATATTAGTCCCATTATCAATTTAAAGCATTAAAGTGCATAAAAATAGCTTGAAATTCAAAGATACCTTAGGTGACCCCTTTGAATGGTAAGGAGATGTTGATTATGTCAAAATGAGATCAAAAGGGTGGTACTGGCATGTAATTGGAGGTTTGTGGTATATAGTATAGGCAAAGAGCATGGTCAAAACCGGAGACCAACATACCCCCACACTGAAGTTCTTGCCTGTCCTCAGGCAACAAAAATCAAAAACTTGGTAGCCATCACAGGGTTGAGGCAGCTACAACCAGCATCTGTAGCCTCTCCTGCTTCTTCAGATTCCTCATTTCTTTCTTAAGGACCCTGTTAATTATAACATGATTCTTAGCAATCCTCTGAAGCTGCCTGTTCCTTTTGACAATATCTTTCTTCCTCTGCTTTAGCCTTCCGATTTTTGACAAAAGGTGGGTCACCCTGAGCTTCAGGAGTTCGTTTTCGGTTTTAACATGTCTGTCCAGTACACGGTACTCATGCAATTTCTCCTTCAGTCTGTTGTTCCTGCTCTCTAGTTTCGTCATCATTGGCTTCAAGGACCGACTGGAGGAGAGCTCACAGTGGGTTTCAATTGTTTGGCCTTGCCCTGGCTGCGGTGAGGGGCTAGATGCATGCGTGATCTCTTCGGGACTTTGAACAGGGGTGTGGAATTTATCGGAGTTATGGTCTGAACTAAATTCAGGAGTAAATTGATCTGGGGTGTGCTCATAAGTATCAGTTGGATCAAAGTTACGATCGGGGCTGAGTTCCCGGTTTTCAATTGAGTCTGGATGAACGGGGATGAGTGTAGAAGTGTCAACTGGATGGGGTTCAGGGGTGAGCTCTCTTGGCGACTGAACAGGGGTACCGGTTGGTACCTGGATGGATTCATTCTGCACAATTTTCTTGAGGGTAGTGGCCTGCCGATTGGTTCTACGATTCTTTTGAATGAGCTGGGACAACATCCAGGTCATCTCAGATGGCTCCGGGGCCTCCTCGTGACCATCTATGTTTTCCAATCGTTCTTGTGTGGGGTAGCTGGGGACCGAATCGTCCATTCCCGACAATACACTTTTACATTTCCTCTTCAGGTTCCTCCTAGGCTTATTAGCTGACTCGGCTAGCTCCTCCACATTGATTATATTCTCGGTGGCTGGGGGAGAACTCGGGGCTTCGAGGTTCGCCTCTGTAGGTATGGTGGCCTTCCCAGTTTTAGCGTTGGGTTCTACCTCGTCATGAATTGGAGGTTTGGGCTCAGGGTTCCCAGCGGAGTCTTTGGTTGGGGTTTTGACTTTATTTTGTTTGGAAGTCGACTTTTTCTGTGGGGAAACAGGCTTCACCTTCTTAGCTTTCGACTTGGCATGGGTGAGGGTTTTTAGAGTGAAGAGGTCCCAAGTCTCTTGCTTTTTCGATAGTGCAGATGTGATCAAGATTTTAACTAACCCGAAGTGAAATAAACTCCCCCCGAAACTCACTAACCCTTTGGACCTGTTCGGCCATCCTTTTCAAACTTTTTAACAAGAAAAATGGTATGTTCAATGGAGTACCTGTAAAGTGTAACAACAGTCGGGCGTGGCAGGGGAATATAATGGTATACCGACCCTCGCACGTTAAATAATGCTGGAGGATGATCAACACTTGTGCCCACTGTGGCTCCAGCCAAGCCCGCGACGTTCCCTCAGACCATTTTGTGTTTCGGTATTGAGGCTTCAACAACTACGCACAGAGCTCCTTATCCACCGGTTGTCCCTTCGTCCACCTCTGGCCTGTGGTGGGTAACTGAATTTCCTTGGCAATGAACTCCTCTGTTACCCCGAACTCAAGTTTGCTCACCTTGGCGGTCTCACCATCGAAATGCAGTGCAAACTGGAGTGTGATGGCATCGTTATACCCATTGAACCTTTTCAGAAATGGCTCCCACCCAACTTGCTTGAAAATTTCCCTCGTTGTCCTATATTCCAGGAGGGCTTCCAGATCGGCATATGTTTCTGGCTCGTGTCGATTGGCTACCATGGCTCTTCTTGGCATAACAGGGAAAGTCGATCGGTGGCAACGGAGGTTGGATGAGGCGACGAGAGGGACGAGAGCAATGAGAGGAGAGAATGTGATGGAGAATGTGGTGGAAGGAACGATCGGGAAAATGATATAAGAATATTTGAACTGGGGAGAAGATAGATAGGGTGTCGGATCATGATGGAGGTCATACGAGGGTGTAGAGTTATGATATCCAGTCAAATCGAACGTAGTTCCGATAATGGTGCGTGTTTATGACACGAAATGTCATGAAGGTTCAATAATTAGGTACAAGTCGTGAAAATAATGAAACGCTATGGAGTGATTAAGGTACCTTTAGTTCAAACATTAATATGCAGATTAATACAATAAATCGATACGAACTTAAACGCACTTGATTTACATTACCTTTACCCATTGTTATGAAAAGTTTGCTGTGAAATTATCGTTTGAGGCTAAGTCTGGATTTGAAGGCACGCAAACATTATAGTTGTTCTGATCTTTTTAATGAACCTGTAACTGATTGGTACTACTGGGGCGTTCAGGAATCTATAGAAGAGTTTGAACAAATAATACCGTTCTGAAAAAAAACTTCTTGTGTATAACAGCAGAGTATTTTAGGATGACCCCTGAACCTGGCTTCTTGTTCTATTTTTGAGAAAAATCAAATGAAATCATGTCTTCAATCAGCTTCAAAGCTTCACTCATGGTACAAGTCTGATTTGTGTGAATAGATGTGCCGAAGTC
>ML778552.1:1103013-1146712 GCA_009831015.1 Picea engelmannii
CCCCCCCTGGCTACGCGCAGCATTCGGGGCAGTGCCCCGAAATTTCTTTTTGGGCGGTTTTTGCTATTTTTAGTAGTTTACTAAAAACATTCCCAGTTTTAGGGATTAGGGTTTTGGTATATACAAAATACCTAAAAACATTGTATATGTTGTATAGTGAATGGTGAAATTCGATATAATGAATATAATAAAGGTTTTCCCGTTTGAGGGTTTTCGGTATAAATCTCTGTGTACAATGCGAATGAGCCATTGATTAAATTCTGATTTTCTTAAGAATCTATATGCATTGCTTTACTTCACAGGTTTAAAACTTACACGATTGGCCCGATCGAGATCGACGAGTGTTAAAACCCTGAGATCAAAGTGTTCCTCGTTCTTGAAGACCCAGATTTGCAGTGTTACAAGAAGAAAATCATTACTCCCACTGAACCCTACGAATTTGTGACAAATTTTCCATCGTGCCTCAAGGGTAAGGAGGGTTTCTCTGGTATCAAGCTTGATCAAAAGAAAAATAATAGATAAGGTGGATACACCCATGTTTGACCGTGCACTCCATCGACCTACCATTCCTCATATACAGTGTGATGTTTGTTTCCATTGGATCGAGCGGTATTACACAAACATACCCATTCTTTAGGCCAGAATCAAAACGCTTACTGATCAGAAAAAATCCTTGAGACAAGAAAATCTCGAACTCAAAGTGCATGCAGAGAGGAAAGCCAAATGCATTAAAAGATCAGGGAACATAATAATAAAAAATGCAACAAGTGTCAAGGCGATAGTAAATTTTGAGCTACCTGACCCATCTTTAGTCAATTTCTAAATGGTATAATAGTTTCTCCTCTTATTTTATGCCTGTTATCTATTTTCGAAATAAGTCGATTTGGATTTTGATTTTATTGCTAAACTAAGACTGGCTACAGAATCTTCGATTATGTAGCCAAGTCTCTTTGTAAATAAAAATTAGAAATTGGTTGTGAATGATTTTCTAATTTATTAAATTTTTTTTGTATTTTCAGGAAGTATGAAATTTTGTTGTTGATTATCTGGGGAGAAACAAATTTGATTATGCATCTAAGTGAATTAGTAGTTTCTTTTCTTTTTGTTTTGCAAAATCTTTTATCAATTTTTTACTAGAATCAACTATGTTATAAGTGGTTGTTATCCCTCTATTTTTGTAATATTTTTGGTTTCATGAAATCCTATCCCATCCTATGAGATAGGAAAATGTGATTTCAAATCATTTTAAATATTTTTCATTTTTTAAGTAAGAGACATCTTCACCTAGAACCGATTATGGACAAATGATCTTCAGAAATTAATGGAACATCTTATAATATTTCGTCTTTAGACTAATGTGTATGTTGTCTCATTTCCGTTTTGTCCCTCTTGTTTTGGAATATTAATGTGTTGTATAGCTTTAGTCTCAATGACATATGATGTTCCATTTTATTCATGTTTTAAATGTTTTTCATAATTTGTTGTTTCACAAATTATCACTGTGATCGTTATATCGATTTTAGTATCATGATTTATGCATGTGTTTAGTTGATTGATTAAATGAATGTTTTACATTAAGATTTATGTTACTGTAATCATTCATAATCATAAGATCATCATAGATACATGTCTACTATTTTGTTCTCATATTCTGGTTGTCAATAAAAACTTGGAGTTTGTTCAGGAGGTATCGGTACAAACTTGTCATAGATTTTTCTTACAGGCAGGACATATGGAGTTTTGGATCGCACAGAGGCACAGACATGTTATAAAACTAATTTCAGGTTAGATTTATTCCCATTTAATTTATGTTATTAGTTTGTCTATCAGTGAAACAATAAAGTTTAAATTGGCTTTGGCCATTAGGCTTTCCTTGTTTCAAGTCATGTTTTAATTAATATCTTTTTAATTTTTTAGATCTTAGATTATAAAACAGAAAATATAAAAAATATGTGCTTTCTTTATCTACTTTCAAAAAAAACTACCAAACATTGATTTTGCAAGGCATTCACCAAAAATTTGCAACTTGTAAATATTTTGTTTATAAATGCATATTTGTATTTTTGGAAAAACTTGTAAATATTTAGATTAAAAATTATAGTTTTAGTATTAGTTAGTTTATTTCTTTTCTTTGTTTTAAGAATTTAATTGGCTAACAGAGCCATTAAACCTATCAGAATATATTACACCAAAAGGCTTGGGTTATTTAGACAACCCCGAACCTTATCTATTCTTCCAGTTGACGGCATGTCAAATTTGCTCGTCAACAAATGGCGCTAGAAGGAGGGCCTAAATTCAATTGATGGCACATAGAGGTCACAAGACTCCCCCCACACACATCCACTCCCCTGTCATAATGCGTAGTCTCTCAGACAATAATGTTACACTTGAAACAACAACTAAATCAAACGAAAATCTTGAGATTCTCGTTGAACCAGTAACACCAGCCCCTCAAGGAGACGACGTCCAAGAAATTGTTTGTCGGTCACTCATAATGACACATAGTTCCTTAGCCCATACCAGACAACCTGGTAGGTCACTTAATCAACCCCTTGACTTCTCAGATATCCAAGAACAACTTGGAGGCACTGGTCTACTCCAAAATTCGTTAGGTGAACATACTATTAATCCTACCAAGAAACCTATTATTGGAGCCGAGGGATCTGTTATTCCACCTTCCCCACCTGGTTCATCTCCATCCTCTTCAGGAGGAGAATCATATGATGAAGGAAGTTCCTTGTCTGAATCATCTCAGCCTTCGACACCACCAATGCCCATGGAAAACAAAAAAAATCCTGCCAGACCTTGGCTCGATCAAGATGTCATGGTTGTACCTGGACCCTAGCACTCATTACCAAACACCCGGAGAAATGGCTGCCTAAATTTGATCCAGATTCTAAACAATCTGCTGAGGATCACATAAAAATGTTTGTGTTGGCCATTAAACTCTGAATTGTAGAGCATGAAGATGTAGTATGCAGACTCTTTCCTTATACATTTGAGGGCAATGCCTCCACATGTTATTTCGCCCAACAACCCCAAACCATTGTCTCTTGGGACAAATTTGAAACCTGCTTCTTAGAGAAATTTGGAGATGATAAAACTCCTGAAGTCTTGGTTATGGAGCTTTCCAATCTAAAAATGAATCCTAAGGAGAAAGTAAAATATTTTAACCATAGATTTCTTACGTTAAAGAATCAAATTCTCATAGATTCAATGCCCGCTGAAAGTCTAATTGTCGCATATTACACCAAAGATCTACATAATAACATAGCAATTTGGGTCAAAAGGTCTAAAAAGAGAACATTGTTTTTAGGAGGCAAGCCAAATTGAAAAGGATATATTAAGCTTAAAAGACAATATCAATAGTGAAGCTGAAAAAAATTCATCCTCTAAAAATAAAATAGAAATCCTTACTAGGCCTCCCCAAGCCAAAAGTCAACCTAAAACTTTAGACTTAGAAATCTTGCAGAAATCTTTCCAAAAACTATCAAATCAGGTTGTGGACTTGAAGAGATCAGTCGAGGAGGAATCCTCAAGAAAAGTAAGTTTTAAACCTCCATTCAGAAAACCTTTTCCTCCCAACCAGCCAAACCCGACCACTGAAGGTCTTAATTTCGAAAGCTTGCAGTACGCTTTGCAAACCAATCTAGAAGCACATGATAATTCTTCTTCTGCCCCTCCTAAAAGTTCTGAAGATGTAGCTGAGGAAGAAGTATCAGAAGAAGAATATTCATCCCCCAATATCTTCCAAGCAAATTTTGAAACTGTCCATCCCTACAACACGAGAAGCAAAACATAGAACAAACCTCCTTCTGAAGCGAGTAATAATGCACTTCCAAAACAGTCGAAGCAAGCTGAAATTAAACAAAGTTTAGTAGCCCCTGTTTTAGAATACGATTTAATTGAAGATCTAAAAAAACTAAGGGCTAATATTTATGCTTTTGAGTTGCTGAAATTTCCCCTTATTCTGTAGAAAATGCTACAGAGTATCGCTGAAAACAGTAAAAACAACAATCCTAGCAATAAGAAAACAATAGAAATTGGTTCAAACACAACCCAAAAAATCCTGACTAAAATGACATCTGAACCTCTAGATAAAAGGGTTTTAGCTGAAAAAACTGTAGCAAATGTAAATAAAACTGTTTTAGGGACAACAATTAAAAATCAGTAGAATTATGTTGTTAACACTCGGAAAAATGTCACGCCTTTCTTGTTAACTTTTGAAATTTTTAATAGGAATGTACATAATTGTATGGTCGATTCCGATGCATTGTCAAATGTCATGCCACTATCTGTTTGTCAAAAAATTAACATAGAAGTTAAACCTTCTTATCTCAAAATCATTCAGCTAGATCGAACAAATGTAAAGGTAATCGGTGAACTTAAGGATGTTCTTGTTAGATTATGTTCCAATCCTAAGGTCCATCAGATAATTGACATTATTTTTGTTGATATCCCTGAAGTCTATGGTTTTTTTTTAAGTATGAACTAGTTCGAACATCTGCATGGTTACTTGGCCACAGATTGGTCTCATTTGTGGCTACCAAAAAATGGACGGCCAAATAAAATTAGGATAAACTGAGAACGCTATCTTAAGAACATCGTGAGGAATCTAAATGATGAAAACAAACCTTTTACTGCATATGCTAGATCATTTGAAATACAGGGAATGAATACCTTCTTTGGTAACTTCATGACTGAAATTTCCCCCATCACTGATCTTGGGCAGCAATCAAAAGTTATGACCTATACTCAGACATCATCTTTGCCAAGTGTGTCAAACACTCCTGACGAAGCTCAAATATGGTCATTGTACTTTGACGGATCCAAATCCAAAGAAGGAGCCAGTGCAGGATGTGTACTCATAGATCCCGTAGGTAATAAGACTATCATTGCTTATTGATTAGAGTTCGAGTGCACTAATAACATCGAATATGAAGCATTTTTGTAAGGGCTTATGAAATCTTTGGATACAAATGTATGGAATTTAATGGTATTCGGTGATTCAGAAATCATGGTTAGGAAGGCAAGAAACTCCATAAATTGCTTGTCACCACATCTGAAAAGTTACCAAACTGAGGTATGGAGTTTAATGCAAAAATTTTCAACATTTAACATAAATTTCATTCCTAGACTAAGTAATTCAGAGGCTGATTTATTGGCTAACATCGCTTCTAAACTATTATCCACAGAAGGTATTTCTCCTAATGCATTTTCGATTGAATTGTTGTTCAAGACATTGATCCAGGACAACATCACCAATTGGAGAGTGTTCGACGATGACCAGCAGATCATCAACTTTTTGCACATGGAAGACACTTTCCAAGGCATAATCATTGATGAAGGCACTCATGATGAAAACCTCCGCAACTTCATGGTAATATCAGATCCTAGATCTCCTGAATCGACGTCTGATCTGGTAAACTCTATCCCCAAATCTGTTATAAGACTAGAGAAGTTTTATGACTTGCATGATAAATTTAGGGGGTCAGTTAATTGTAAAATGAATAGTTCTTCTTTGATTTATGAGACGGTAAATTTAGGGACAAAGGAAAATCCCCAAAATATTAATTTGGGAATGGGATGCTCTGAGCAAGAAATATCTTCTTTTATAAAATTGTTTAAAGAATTTAAAGACATTTTTGCCTAAACATATGACGATTTGAAAACATTTGATCCTAATATAATACAACATGTCATCCCCATGAAACCACAAACTCAGCCTTTTCAGTAGAAATTAAGAAAGATGCATCCCAAATTGGAACTCACTGTCAAGAAATAACTGAATAAATTTCTAAATGCAAAGATAATTTTCCCGGTGAGACACACACAATGGGTGTCTAATCTAGTTTCAGTAAGGAAGAAAAGTGGTGAAATTCAACTCTGTGTCGACTTTCGTAACTTGAACCAAGCATATGATAAAGATAACTATCCCGTTCCTCCAAAAAAAAAAAATCTTCAATAGGTATCTGGTTCCGAAATACTATCTATGTTAGATGGTTTTTCGGGATACAACCAGGTCATCATGTCTCCCTCAGACCAGCTTAAAACCACTTTTCGTACCCCATGGGGAATTTATGCCTACAGGAAAATGCCTTTTGGACTGATAAATGTCGGGGCCACATTCCAGAGAGCAATGAACATTGTTTTCCATGGTGTCATAAATCAATCAGTTGTGGTCCATCTTGATGACGTTACTGTTTTCTTTAAAAAAATGAAAGATCACTTGTCTCACCTTAGGGCTGTCCTAGAACAATGCCGCAAGTATGGAATATCTTTCAACCCTAAGAAATCATTATTTACGATAGAGAAAGGAAAACTACTTGGGTTTATAGTGTCCAAAGATGGAATGATTATCGATCCCAAAAGAACCCAAGCTATTTCTAAACTCTCACCTCCCTCTTCCAAAAAAACCATGCAGTCATTTCTAGGCAAGATTAATTTCGTCAGAAGATTTGTCCCAAGTTTCTCAGAAACGGTAGAACACTATAGAATTTAATTAAAAAGGAAGTCCAGTACCATTGGGGACCCCAAGAAATTCAATCTTTTGATTCTATTAGAAAATCAATAATAGAAGCTCCTTCCTTGATGAGCCCCGATTTTTCCCAAGATTTCATGCTTTACACCTTTGCTTCTGACCGATCCTACACTGTTGTGTTAACACAAAAAAACGCTGAAAGTAATGAGATACCCATTGCCTTCATGAGCTCAGATTTCAAAGGAGCAGAGATTAACTACCAATAAGTAGATCAACAGACATATGTTGCTTTTAAAGCAGTGAAACACTTCCAGTTGTACCTGTTGAAATCCAAAACCAAGGTTATTGTTCCCTACCCAGCTGTAAGAAACTTGTTGGTACAAAAATAACTGGGTGAAAAAAGGGAAAATTGGATGAAATCTTTACAGGAATATGATCTCTAAATAACCCTTGCTCATATTGTTAGAGGTCATGGCCTGTGTAAACTAGTGGCTAATTCAGTTAAAGAACATGAAAGTCAAATTAATACCTTAACTGTAAATCAACACAATGAAAATCAAATCACCTGTGCACAAGTTGTTGCCAATTCTTGGTATTAGAACATTAAATTTTACTTGGCACATGGATCTTGTCCTCGCTATCTTGATCCTAAGAACATAAGATCACTAAGACTGAAATATGCATCTTTCTAGTTAATAAATGATGTATTATTTTGAAAGAATTTTGATGGTGTTCTTATGCGTTGTTTGGAAAACGATGAAGCAGAGAAAGTACTATCTGAACTTCATGCACATGAGGTTGGTGGTCACTTCGGTGGATACACCACTACTCACAAAGTGTTAAGAGATGGGTACTATTGGCCCATGTTATTTAAAGACACCCATGCGTTGTGTTTTAAATTCATAATCTGCCAAAAGGCTGTTGGACGGGTGAAAAAGGCATCATTCCCTTTGCAGCCTGTTACTATAGATTCACCTTTTTAGCAGTGGGGTCTTGACATCATAGGACCAATTAACCCTTCTTCTTCATTGCAACACAAATATATCATTACATCAATGGATTATTTTACCATATGGTCTGAAGCTGCACCTTTGAAAGTCGTAAATACAAATCAAGTAGTATCTTTCCTCAACTCTCATATCATCACCCGGTTTGGCATTCCCGAATGTTTGGTCTTTGATAATGCTTATTAATTTTCATCCCTCGATATGAATGTCTTTTCCTTGGGAAAAGGGATTAAATTGAAATTTTTTGCTAGCTACTACCCTCAAGGAAACGGTCTAGCAGAATCAACAAACAAAAATTTAATCAAGATCATCAAAAGGACAGTTTCAGAAAATCATAAGAATTGGCACAATGCACTGTATAATGCACTTTGGGCAGATAGGGTCACCTCAAAATCCTATGTTGGTAATTCCCTTTTCTTTCTCATCTACTAAAGAGAAGTAATTCTCCCTCCACATGTTCTGCTTCCTTCTCTGCAATTATCACAAAAAGTTCAAGAGGAGGAATGTGCTCCCCTTGAAAATCGAATTAATGCCTTGTTAAAACTAGAGGAAGTAAGAGCACAATCTAAGAAGAAATTGGATCAACACCAACAAATTGTAAAAATATGGTTTGATTCAAATTCTTCTTATGACAGGAATTTCGATGTTGGAGATTTAGTTCTCAAGTGGGACAAAGATCACAAAGGGAAAGGAGAACACACCAATTTACAGAATCTGTGGTTGGGGCCATTCGTAATTTCTGAAAAATTAGGTCCTGTTGTTCCTGAGTCTGTACTTAAGGCTTGAAAGTACAGTGTCAAGGCATCTGAATGTAGGTGAAATATGAGTAAGAGGGTAACGTCAACCTTCGGTAAAGGAAACTAGGGAATATTTCGGTGTTGGCATTGTCTAGCTTCCAACTGTTCTTGAGTAGTTATATCTTGCTCAATGGCTTCCCATGAATGTTCAAGTTCGTCCCGGTTATTAGCAGTTTTAAGGATTATGTCAAAAAGGTTTAAAGCAATATGCGTTTGGTTCGATAGTCCGGGTTCGATATTAGGCTGTGTTGGTGCAGGGACAGTCATGGAGGAATAGTAAGAGTAGGAAAGGATTCAAAGAGAGATTAAATGCTATCTCGATTTAGTCGAATAAAAGAGAATTTTAGGGTTTAAGAATAAAATAGAAATGCAAATTGAAGGCTCTTTCCCGTAACTGTATTATATTTTAATAAAAGGTGTGAGGTGAGAGAAAAAACATTTAGATGCATATAACGCAAGGTTCCTGTCAAAGAGAAAACTCACATATAAACAGAAGAGGAAATTAGTAAGGAAATAACTGACATAGCAAAGAATATATATAGAATTCTGAAAGTGCAGATTGGTCTTACACCCACTGATAGCTGGTGCAGAGGAAAGACAATAAACAATTACAGAAAACCAAAATCCTTTCGTTATAGTAGTGGTCGTACTAAAGTATAATGAAGCACATCAATTATGAATAATGGAATGAAATGAAACATGAAATATGAAGAAACAAACTTGTAACACCAGTCTTGACGGGATCGAGAATCTCCAGATTTGCTTATATTAACTTCTCGAATGCAAAAACTCTATTACAATCAAACCAAAAAAAGTCCATCCTCGTTTATTTCTTTCTGTGATATATTTATACAATTTTACAGATCAGTTAGAATCTCAACGGTTACACAAATTCGGTTACAACCGAGAGGAGCGCAATCGCTCCCTTTCTCCTACTCTATCTTTACTTGGTGCCAGGTGCTCGTCTTCACACAGATTCAGTGCAGGCGATACATCTTTCCACAAACTGAGATACGAGCTGCGAAGGTTCCACTTGACAGCTGGCCTCGGCGAAGTAGCATTCTCGGGATAACTACTACAGCTTGTCCCCCATTTGTGCATCAACGATGTCGAGGGCACTTAGCTGTGTGCTGGGTTTGATCATGTGCTTCTCAAATTTTTCCATGTCCACCGTATCTATCTAAGAGATGTCAGTCGAATATCTCTCATCCTTTTCCTTTAGATCGAGTGAGATCTGTTCTACATTTATTTACATCAATGCTTCTGCATCACCTCGGCTGTCAATATCCAACAGCTCGCCATCTATGGAGTTAAAAGCTTCTTCTAAAAAGTGGGTTACCTTTTGGACTTGTTCCTTTCCCAGGGCAATGTTATGCTCCCAATCTTTCAATAGAATATTGCCTCTGGTTTGTTCAGGGATGGCAAGCCAAGGAGCGCCTGCCGAAACCCTGTTATTTGTGGCGATTACCGTGTCATGGAAAGAGACCCGAGCCACTTCGGCCTCCCTTTCCATGGCAGTCAGGTTCTCAGACACCCGATTCACCAACAGATAGTTCTCCCGGATTTCTCCTATCCTGCCAAGCAAATTCTGTTGTACCGAAAATAATTTTCTCCGAATCTCGCTGGCTCGGGATTTAAATATGCCGATGTCTATTTCTCTGCTCTCGGCGATTTCTGCCCAGGCTTGCAACTGTTCAATCAAATTTCTCTGTTGGCTCGCCTACGCTCTACCATCTCGGACCACCAACTGTGCTTGATCAAGCTTGGTCTTGAGCATTTCTATTTCATTTTTTTCGGCCATTCTGGACTGTTCTATCTCCATGCTGGCCTGACCTTTAGCATTCTCTGTGGCTATGGCCAATCTAGCCTCGGGGGTCCTGATTACGTGATTTTTCCTTTTTAGTTGGTTATTTAAAATCCCAACTGAGAATTGATTTGCCAAAGCATATGCCCCCAACGTTCCCGCGATTTCAGTGGCGAGTTGGTCACTTTTCTTATTTTTTCCATCGGTCATGATTTTATATTTTTTCGCAGTGGACTCTCCTTCTTGATAGAACTCTCTTTTTACTACCACCTTCCTATTTTTATAAAAAAAGAACTCATTTGGAGGGAGTTCCTCTATTCTAATGGGCCTCAGTTCTTCATTAAATATCCATCCCTCGCCGACATTTCCCTGTGCCGACTACAAGGGTGTGACCGAGGTGATGGGCTCTCCTATTTGTTTTGCCGATTCTCTTGGAGTACAGATGGGATTCTGTTCCTTTAGCGTACCTAAAGTCTCTATTCCAGTCTCCGGCTTCTGTTCCCTTGGTGGGCCTAGAGTTTTTACTTCTGCTTCGGGATTCTTCGTTTGTTCCCCTTCCTGGTGTTTTCCAAGGTTAGAAATTGCATCCTCAGAATCTTTAGCATCCTTCTGTTTTGTCTCGGAAGTAGCCGAACCTCCCAACACAATGGGGAGGCATCTTCGTCTATTTTCTTGGAATTTTAATACAGATGTTGTGTCTTCGGGTGCTAATGATTGGATCTAAGCTAGCACTTCTTCATAAGATCTCGCCCCTCGGAAAACGTCGTCCGAGGGTGAATTTTCATGCTCAAATCTCTTGAGCCCACAGTGAGCCAAATGGTTGCTCACAACCCTCTGTGGATCATGTTTCTTCACTTCGATGGAGACCAAACTTAAGTCCTCCAGGGTAGCAGCCTCGGCTTTGGCATGCCCGAAATCTAATAAAGAATAGGAATTCAGCCGAATGGGAAAAGAAGGCCATACCTTCTTTGAGTAACCCTTGAGTTATTTGATCACCCCTCCAATTACCGTTTGCCAGGCGACCTCTCGAAAAGCCAGCTTTTCGGGGATGAACAAGGGCAGCGCATGAGGGGGAAAAAAAGCCCCGAAAACTTTGAAATATGAAAACTCTGCCTCCACATACCAATCCTCTATGCCACTCAGACCTGTTGCAATGTTGTCCGAGACGCGAGGTGGTGGGTGCCAAAAAATGGCGATATGCAGAGGCACCATCACCCAGTTAAAAATCTCATATGTGAACTTTTCTGCTTTATTCTCCCATAGTTTGTCATGATACTCAAGCACGGGTTTTTCTTGGGCTGGATTCCAAGCCCAACTCATCAAGGGGAATGGTGTCATGGAACATACCGCGTCCATGATATATGCTAACATGAAAAACAAGGATGGTTTCCCACTTTCCTTCTGCTCCTGATACTCTGTGACCCTGTTGGCCAAACTGTCTGAGAGCATCTTTGCCCAATTAAACGAGCAACCTTCTGCGACCCGAAACATGAGAGGCACCCATGCGATGTAGAAATGTGATGTGTCTTCTCTCCCAAATAGCCAGCATGTCATCATGACCACATATTTATACTGTGGCTCCAAAGAAGCGATAGAATAAACGCCCTGGTCATTTGCTCTGAATTTTTCAGAGCGCGAAACCCAATCTTTGATCAAACCGGGCATGGTTTTGTCGTACTGGGTGCAATATTTATCTTTGAATTCCTCCAGGAACTCGGCACCATATGTATATTCAGACGTCGAAGGTAGCTTGTACATGGTTTGTAGATGCTTGGGCCTAAAGGTCCCGATAGTAACTCGCTGGTTGTTCATGATCGTCCTGGTAGGTAAGTCTACGTGGTCCAACGCCCACTGGATCATGTCGTAATACAGAAGCAACCATGGCCTGGTTGCTACTCTATGCATCCCGAATTGGACGATTATCTTGTACTTGGTGTGTATATCATCCCTTTCGATGTCGTCGGAGTCGTCTATGTAATCTACCAATTCTGCTTGCAGAACATTTGACACAAACGACCAGTCGGGGATCCATTCGACACTTCGAGGTGAAGTATCGGCGACATTGTTTGAGCCCTGTCCCGTGACTTCGACATTCACCTTTGCTGCTTTCCGTGGAGCCATGGCCGCATTTTGAATTTTCGCTCTCCTTCGATATAACTTATCTTCCCATTAATGTCATAAATTTTGGCGTTTGACAGCCAGTTGGAGTATGGAAAGCAAAATAGCTACCTCGAGAAACGTGCAAGCCTCGATGCACGGGACATATCTTGATTTATTTTAAAATATCAAAACTTAGCAGCGTTAATAACTTTCTCACTGTTTGCTGCATCATGGACTTCCTTTTAACATTTTGAGTTTTCAACTCGCGAGACTGCGAGGACCGATTTTGGCTTAATTAACAGTAATCGCGATTTGGAGCATCATTAATTTCATAATTAATTTATTCTCCATATCGCGACTCGGAACTTCGAAGACAAGTTTCTGGGAGATTAGTATGCCGAGTCACGAAACTGTGAGATGGCGATAATTAAGACTCAATTAAGGGAAAGAAAATCTTAGATTAGGTGATTAATTAATCATGCTATAATTTTGTCGTGACTTCGTGAGTCGGGGTTTTAGACACTGTAACTTTCTAAAAGATAGTGCGGAGTGGCGAAATGCCGAGAACAGATTTTAACCATGGTTAGCCTTTTTGCCTATAATCCTTGACCAGGGTTAGCCCGAAATAACCTCATGTTCTCGGTTCTCAGAGATGTAAAAATAAAAATTTGAACTTGGCGAACGTCGAGGCGTGAAACCCCAACGACGTCTAATCACTGAGTTAAAAGACTTTACCCTGGTTCCTGTCTTGAGTGAAAATTTAAAATGACTTCGCCATTTCGTGACTCGGGACATGTGAATTCATGGGTTAAAGTATCCGACCTGCGAGATCCCGAAGTAAAACAAAGAGAGCGACATTCTTACGAAAGTAGATTTTTTTTTAGAGTGGAAAATCATAGCTGCTTATGTAATAAGGTTGCAGAGTTTTCAAAGTCTCGGGGGAAAAATCAAAAGACCATCTTTAGCTTTCAAGTATAAAAAATTTAAAATTGTGAAGGGTAAAAATAAAACAAGGGCGGCTCCAACATAGAGTCCAACTAGGGATCCCGCCTTCCTGTGAGGCGGGAAGAACAGTAGACCACGTGCCAATATTGGGTAAATGGAGTCAAAAGCTCAATCATGTGGAAAAATTCCAAGGAAAAAGGATCGGAGGGGGAAAAAGACTTTGTTTTTTACCTCAAGTAGTTTCTCCAAAATCAGATACTCTTTCCGAACACAGCTGTAGTCTCTTTCACAATTTTCCCTTTCCCACTACTAACTTTGGGTATGTTTCAAGACAGTCGAAACGACCCTAGGAGATTCAACAAATCTTGTGTCTCTCGGCTTGCATCAAAAGAATGAGATTATACATTTTTTTTTTAAATGGGAAGTCTCGTCTGAATTTGGGGTGTGTATCAGGTTTTTAGAAAGCATTGGTTACCAGAGTAGAGTGATATTCGTGTATAACAGCCTTACAGATATCTCAGACATTGCTTCACTGCCAGTGAGCCTGTTCAGTACCCCGGTGAAGTTGTCTGGCCCTTTTCACTGAATTTCCTTTCACCACTTCGTGGACTAGGTGGGGGCAATCATTTCTGAATTTCCTTTCACCACCTGTCTTATAATTTACTTTTTGAACGCGAAGATGGGGGAAATCAATTTGTATCAAGGCTGATATATGTGTAATATTTTGCATCAGAGGTCTATCAACCTATTTTGATTACTCGGTACCAAGCTTCCCTTGACCCTCACAACACCTTCGTTCTTAGGGAAAAAGGAAAATACATTTTTGAAGGGGCATCCCATTTGAGCAATCTTTGATTCTTCCGACACTGTTGAAAAACCTAGGAAAGTTAAGATCGCTTTAAACGTTCCTTCGCTTAGTAGGAGATCAAGTAGTTGTGAAGACCCGCTTTCCTATGAAGATCTATTTCAAAACCCATGAGGTTTAAAACGAAACTTTTATCCCTTCGTAATGACTTGGGAAGATGGTGACTTGCTAAAAGTTAGACCCGAAGATAGACAGGATACAAGGCAGCGATTTATTGACTGAAAACACAAAAGGTCAATACAGTTCAAGACTGGCTCTTATAGATATCTTTAGGGACAGTTATTCTGACTTGACTATTTTTAGCTTTAGTGTATTCATTCAAATCATTTTAACTTGAAGATTATCAAGCCAGTAATAATCCTGTTATCTAACCGTTTATTTTGCAGTTTGAAAAATGTTACCTTAGTTTGCTTTAATAGTCTTTCATAACCTGTGTATTTAGAAAGCTCACCTCTATCTTTTCTTTTCACTTTCATTGTGCATTATGAAACTATTTTAGGTATCACCTGTTTTATACCACTCTATTTCTGACACCGACCTGCAAATTACTTTTCCTGCTAGTTTCGACTGCAGCTGGAATCCTGTAAAAAAAACAAATACAAATCTTATTGGAAATGTGTCGAGAGTTTAGGAACAAAAACCAAAAATTAAAAGTAAATTTTTAAATGAAAATATACATATGTACAAAACACACATAATGAAAATTATTTATTTACGATTTTTTTATTTATTTATTTTTTAATCTGACGACTGTTATGTCATGTAATGCTTTAGATACCACCCGTTGACAGGGGCACTGAGGACTTCTCCGTCAATATTCTCCAACAAGAAGGAATTCTTCCCCTCTGGGGCAGAGACCCTGAATGGTCCATACCAGAGGTGGTCAAATTTACCATGTTTCGCGGCTTCCTCTTTTCTTGCATTCCATCTTAGTACCAAGTCACCTGGAAGGAATTCCCTATCTTTTGCCTTGTGATCGAACAAAGCTTTCATCTCATCCTGGTACTTCTGCATTTTATCATCGACTTCCACTCTATGCTGTTGAACCTCGATCAGTTGATTAATTCTCTTGGTTACATGATTGGGTTCTTCGTTTTGATCCTGCCATAAATTCATCACTGGTAATGCTAGGTTTATAAGTAGAACAACATCTGTGCCATAGACCATTTGAAAAGGCGAAATGCCGATAGACCTTTTAGTGCTGATGCGGTTTGCCCATAATGCATATTTTAAGTGCACATGCTAAGACCTTTTATTTTCATCCAGTACTTTCTTGATTATGTTCACCAGACTCTTGTTAGATGATTCAGCCAATCTGTTCCCCTGGGGGTAATATGCAGTGGAATGGCCGAGAATGATATTATACTTCTGACAAAAGTTGATCATAGCCATAGATTTGAAGGCTTGGGCATTATCAGTAACTATTTTTCGAGGACACCTGAATCTTGACAAGATATTGTCCTCCAAGAAATCGATTACCACCGAGTCTGTTTCCCTTTTGGTTGGAATGGCTTCCACCCACTTAGTAAAATAATCCGTAGCTGTTAGAATCCATTTATGCTGAGAAATGGAATGGGGATTAATTTCCCTTATAAAGTCTAGACCCCATTGTTGAAATGGATCTTCAACTTTGACTGGAACGAGTGGCAGTGTCGGGAGCTTCTGTTTACCAACGAATATTTGACAAGGGTTATAGGTACACACTTTGGAATTGACGTCCGAAAATAGTTTCAACCAATAGTATCCGGCCCTCAAGATCTTATAGGTTGTGGCTCTCCATGCGTGGTGTCCTCCATAGACTCCTTCGTGAAATTCCTCTATAACCCGTGGAGTTTCCGACTCAACCAAACAGACTAGTAGGAACCCGAGTGGGTCCTTCCAGTATAGCTGATTTTCGGCGATGCAATATTTTACAACATGAAGTTTTAAAGTTCTGCATTTGGCTGGTTATAGTCCATTTGGAAATTTCAGGTTTAACAAGTAGAACACTATGTCTTTATACCAGCCTGACGATATGAACTTTTCTTCAACCTTGCTTGGATCTGTCTGGTCATCCAGCTCGTGCAGGTGTGCGTCTATGTCTTCCCCTTGAAGGCAATTAATATCAAGAGCTCTAAGATTCGACTCAGCCAAGAGTTTGGCCAGACCCTTCCCCTTTATCAATTTAGTCAGCTTGACTTCCAGATCGAATTCTTGTATTTTAGCGAGCCAGCGCCCTCGTTTTCCGTCACTATCTGGCTGTACCAATATATCTTTCACAGCACTGGTTGGCACGTATGCGATAATTTTTGAATGCAGTACATAGGTTCTGAATGCTTTTAGCGCTTTCACCATTGTGTACGCTTGTTTTTCTATTATGTCATACTTTAGTTCGGCATCTCTAAGACTCTTGCTAAAAAACGCGATCGGTCGTTCGAATCCTTCATCATCTTTTTGCAGGTGCACTGCGGCAATAGTATGTTCGGAAGCAAACGAGAAGATAAGAAAATATTTCAGGTAATCTGGGCTTGCTAACACAGGTGCCTCACTGATGACTTTCTTAATATGCGTGAACGATGCTTTAGCCTCGGTCGTCCAATTTACTCTGCTATCTTTCTTCAAAAGTCCTGTGATCAATTTGACAATCTCAGCAAAATTTGGGATAAACCTTCTTAAAAAATTATACCTAAGAAAGATTGAATCTCTTTTACGTTTCTGGGAATATTTATAGTTTATATTGCTTCAATCCTCTTAGGATCAATCCTGATCCCATCCTTAGATACGATATGCCCTAGAAGCTTACCTTCCTGCATAGCGAAATGTGATTTCTTTGGGTTCAAAGACAGACCATACCTGTGGCATTTTTCGAAAGTCTGTTTTAGATGGATCGAATGTTCTTCATCGGTTTTAGAGAAAACCGTCAAATCATCGAGGTAGATGACTACAAACTTGTCTCTTTCTCCTACGAAAGTGATATCCATAGCACGCTGGAATGTAGCCCCTGCATTCATCAAAACAAACGACATTTTTTCATACATGAATGTACCCCATGGTGTGGTGAAAGCAATTTTTTCTCTGTCTTGCTCGTTCATGGCGATTTGGTTATACCCAGAGAACCCATCTATCATAGACATTCGATTTGCTCCAACTACCTTTTCTAGGACGTGGTCCATTTTGGGGAGCGGATAATTATCCTTGAGAGAACACTCATTCAAGTTTCGGAAATCCACACACAGTCTGATTTCTCCGTTCTTTTTCCTGGCCGGGACCAAATTTTCCACCTAGTCCGAGTATCTCAGAGGTACAATTATTTTCGCATTTAAAAGCTTCTTAACTTCCTTTTCAATCACGGGCAACAAAATGGGGTTAATTTGCCTAAGCTTTTGCCTAAACGGCTTGACCCCGGGCTTCAAGGGTATCTTGTGCTCAATTATGGAAGTGTCATACATTCTAAGCTCATCATAGGACCAGGAGAAAACATCTTTGTACTGTCTGAGTAGGTCTCTGTACTGGACTTTTACTTTGGGAGGGAGGAACTTAGATATCTTTACTATCCTTGATTCTTTCTCAGTTCCTATATCGTAGTCCTCCACTTCTTCTGGTTGAGGCTGCAAAGTGGATTTCACAGGTACATCGTTCTAATTGAAAAGATTTTCTAAAGGAATTAAGCCTTTCGGAATTTGGTTGTTTTTAAGGACCAACATACGATGATCCGCTATTTTTTCTCGGAAGGTTTCAGGATCTTCCCCTTCTTGCATAATCCACATCGGGTCATTTTGATTCTCTTGGTCTGGATGAGTTTTAGAGAACTCACCTACTGCTATAAGAAATTTCTTGATTTGTTCGTCATCTTCGAAAACCTGCCAGTGTCGGATATTGTCTGGTATAGAGGGTTTGTATCTGATTTCAATGTGATATTTCAGTTTGACGATCGTGGGAGGAGAAAAGGTTGAAGCTGCCTTGGCCAATGTGTCAGCATGTAGATTCTCTGCACGAGGGATAAAATGGACCTTTACAGATGAGAAAAAGTTTTCCATCAAATCCCAAGCACAATTTCTGTATGTTCTTAGTCTGGGATGCTTGGCTAGGTACTGTTGGTTTATTTGTTTAACTATTAGCTCCGTGTCACCATAAACTTCCAGGTTATTTATATTTAGCCTTTTTGCAGCCTCTAATCCTAAAATCAATGCTTCATATTCACATACGTTGTTAGTGTAATCTATGTCCCACTGCAGTCAATAAGAGAAAGGAACAATGAATTTACCTTCAGGAGCCACTAAGAGCACTCCCGCACCTGCCCCTTCAGAACATACGGCACCATCGAAATACATTTTCCAAACTCTGGTGTTACACAGATATTCTATCAAATGACTTGTCTCTTCTTGCTTCATATCGATTTCCTCTGGACACCCATCCAAACCATCATCAAAAGACAGAATGCAATTCCCCAGATCTTGGTCTGCAACGTAAATGGGAAAGTTATTTGGGTTTTGAGGGTCACTGACTGTATACGCTAATCTTGTTTCTCTGTACAACCGAGTGAACTGACCACCGAACACAGGGATTGTGGAATATGTCATGTCCAACTGTAGAGAACCCCCCAACTTGGCTCTCCATGATCTAGATAGTAGCATGCCATATTTGGGGGGAATATCTGCGATAACCACATCCATCAAGATACTCTTGACCGGGACCTGAGCCAGGGTAACTACCAGATCTTTTATCATCCCCATACATTTAACCTTTATTGAATCGAAAGAGTACATATTTCCATAAGTTCTTGTGATCTGGAGACCCAAATTGTCCATTATAATCTTGGGCATAACATTATGGGAAGCCCCGAAGTCTAACATACAATTATGCAGCAATTGATCATATACATTCAGAGTGATATAAAAGGGAGCAATATTGTCTTTGGACCCTTCAAAATGGGGACCAAAGGTGATGTTAGGTCTGTCATCTTCCATGTTTATAACATCAGACTGAATTTCTAGCTCATAGACACCCATCGCTTTGGCAATTTGCTTCCAATAAGAGGGATTTTTTGCTAATTCTACCAAAGGAATTGGTATCTTAATTTTGTTTAACTCATTTTCAAAACTGAAAGATGTGTTTACCTTGTCCATTTCTTTGGTTGAGACGTCCAAATTTTTTCTTTCCGACTTACTTGTCTGGATCGCTTTATCACTCATGATCCTAGTTGAAGATGTAACTTTATCTACTGGTTCAGTTTCTTGAGTTTGAGTTTCAACTTTTTTCACCTCGGACTCTTAAGTGCTTGCTACCTTGGTTTTGTTGTTGGGTAACAAGGTCTCTTCCGAAGGAGGTTCATAAGCTTGACCTCTTTGAAGGATTTTCTTAGGTTGATTCGTTGAGGTCGGCTTACTCTTAGATCTTAACTTGTATTTTGGTTGAAACTCGACCATTATCATCTCTATTTTTGGTTGAGATACACAAAGATCAGTGCGATCACCTTCTTCATCCTTATTAGACAGTTGTGGGGTGTTCAAAGATTTTTCATAGTCTTCAAGAGTCAGATACGGTTGCGAACATTCATCACCAAAATTTAGGACTTCATCCTCCAAATCTCCGAAATCTTGGAGGTCGTTTGCTCCTATAAAATTTGCGTTCTTTAGTGGAGCTTGTATTTTTTGATCCTCGTTCTTTATTTGTCTCTGTTGATTTGGGGGATTTGGGTTTCTCTTGAAGTCTTTTTTAGTAGAAGAATCAAATTTAACCTGGTCCAACTCCATCCTAGAGATTTTGTTGGAAATTTCTTTAATTACTCGGGCCATATCATCTACTCTGTCATTAGTGTATCTATTTGACCGCGAAGGACCCGCTGGTTCCCTATAGCGTCTATTTTCATGATTGATTGTTTCTACTTTAGCCTTTAATTTACCTGAAGCCATCATATTAGATTCTATTTCGACAGCATCGTCTTGCATTCTATTTATGGTGGCTCCTCTTCTTTCTCGCAAAAGTAATGCGAAATCCGGCTCGAAAGCTCCTGCGAAGGTTACTTTGGCTGAGGGTTCGGAGGGTTTAACTGTAGCTAGAATCTTATTATACAGTTTGTTGAATCTTAGAATAAATTCCATGACTGTTTCTGAGTTCTTTTTCTTTAGGGACCCAAACTCGGTAAGGTAATATGAGTGATCTTTTCACTCTCCCCATTGTTTGAGGAAAGCATCTTCCAAAGTGTCATATGTCCGGATAGAAGCTGCGGGGAGGCTCCAAAACCAAGTTCGGACCTGCCCTTCAAAGGTCTGGACAAGGAGTCTCGAATAGACATCTTCGTGCTCAATACCACAGACATCTGCGAACTGGTCAAAGAAATTTATATGCCCGACTGCGGTTAGATATCCCTCCCCAGTGAACTTAGGAATATTTTTGATGTAATTTTCAGGAAGATCATGAAGGGGGACGGGAAAAACCAGGGGAGCATATCTCGCTGCTACTTTTGTGAATACTCTGGGAGGAGGGGCATGCCCTTGACCTCCACCTCCTCCTCCATGGGCGCCTCCACCACCTCCTCCGGCGGCTGCCATCGATTCGGGTGTAGAAAATGAGTGTGTAACACACTCTTTGGAATCAGGCGAGATCGAGAAGTTTTGTCGAAGAAAAGCTGGTATGTCAACTGTCGACAAACTTTCTAGAGGACCTTGTCCCTTGTGTATGGATGGGAAATTCGAATGAATCTCACTCCTAACTTCAGAGCAGTTTGACGTCAGATCTTTGGTATCAAACAAAGGACTGCGTGAAGTAGAAGGTTCTGAATGGCATTTAGTCTTTAAAAGTGGGTTTTTAGTCTTTAAAATTTTTTCGAGATCAGTAACAGGCGTAATCAACTTACCATCTGGGTTCTATCTGGTATTCCTTCTAACGAATGCCAGTTTTTTTTTTTCATGGAGTCACCAAGTGAAATATTGAAAAATCCTTAAAATTGTGTGTACTCTATGTTCACTATCAAGGAGTAGCACTTTCAACGAAATAAAATTCGTTTTCCTAGGGAAAAAGATTTCGTAACTTCGGTCCCCGGCAACGGCGCCAGAAAGATGTTGTTCCTGAGTCTGTACTTAAGGCTTGAAAGTGCAGTGTCAAGGCATCTGAATGTAGGTGAAAGATGAGTAAGAGGGTAATGTCAACCTTCTGTAAAGGAAACTAGGGAAGATTTCAGCGTTGGCGTTGTCTAGCTTCCAACTATTCCTGAGTAGTTATATCTTGTTCAATGGTTTCCCATGAACGTTCAAGTTCTTCCCGGTTATTAGCAGTTTTAAGGATTATGTCAAAAAGGTTTAAAGAAATATGCATTTGGTTCGATAGTCCGGGTTCGATATTAGGCTGTGTTGGTGCAGGGACAGTCATGGAGGAACAGTAAGAGTAGGAAAGGATTCAAAGAGAGATTAAATGTTGTCTCGATTTGGTCGAATAAAAGAGAATTTTAGGGTTTAAGAATAAAATAGGAATGAAAATTGAAGGCTCTTTCCCGTAACTGTATTATATTTTAATAAAAGGTGTGAGGTGAGAGAAAAAACATTTAGCTGCATATAACGCAAGGTTCCTGTCAAAGAGAAAACTCACATATAAACAGAAGAGGAAATTAGTAAGGAAATAACTGACATAGCAAAGAATATATATAGAATTCTGAAAGTGCAGATTGGTCTTACACCCGCTGATAGCTGGTGCAGAGGAAAGACAATAAACAATTACAGAAAACCGAAATCCTTTCATTATAGTAGTGGTCGTACTAAAGTATAACGAAGCACATCAATTATGAATAATGGAATGAAATGAAACATGAAATACGAAGAAACAAACTTGTAACACCAGTCTTGATGGGATCGAGAATCTCCAGATTTGCTTATATTAACTTCTTGAATGCAAAAACTCTATTACAATCAAACCAAAAAAAGTCCAGCCCCATTTATTTCTTTCTGTGATATATTTATACAATTTTACAGATTAGTTAGAATCTCAATGGTTACACAAATTCGGTTACAACCGAGAGGAGCACAATCGCTCCCTTTCTCCTACTCTATCTTTACTTGGTGCCAGGTGCTCGTCTTCGCGCGGATTCGGTGCAGGCGATACATCTTTCCACAAACTGAGATATGAGCTGCGAAGGTTCTGCTTGATAGCTGGCCTCAGCGAAGTAGCATTCTCGGGCTAACTGCTATAGCTTGTCCCCCATTTGTGCATCGACGATGTCGAGGGCACTTAGCTTTGCACTGGGTTTGATCATGTGCTTCTCAAATTTGGCCATGTCCACTGTATCTATCTGAGAGATGTCGTTCGAATATCTCTCATCCTTTTCCTTCAGATCAAGTGAGATCTATTCCACATTTATTTGCATCAATGCTTCTGCATCGCCTCGGCTGTCAATATCCAACAGCTTGCCATCTATGGAGTTAAAATCTTCTTCTAAAGAGTGGGTTACCTTTTGGACTTGTTCCTTTCCCAGGGCAATGTTATGCTCCCAATCTTTGAATAGAATATTGCCTCTAGTTTGTTCATGGATGGCAAGCCCAGGAGCGCCTGCCGAAACCCTGTTATTTGTGGCGATTACCACATCCTGGAAAGTGATCCGAGCCACTTCGACCTCCCTTTCCCTGGTAGTCAGGTTCTCGGACACCTGATTCACCAACAGACAATTCTCCCGGATTTATCCTATCCTGGTAAGCAAATTCTGCTGTGCCGAAAAGATTTTTCTCCGAATATCGTTGGCTCGGGATTTAAATATGCCGATGTCTATTTCTCTGCTCTCGAAGACTTCTGCCCGGGCCTGCAACTGTTCAATAAGATTTCTCTGTTGGCTCGCCTACGTTCTACCATCTCGGACCACCAACTATGCTTGTTCAAGCTTGGTCTTGAGCATTTCTATTTCATTTTTGTCGGCCACTCTGGCCTGTTCTATCTCCATGTTGTCCTGACCTTTAGCATTCTCTGTGGTTGTGGCCAATCTAGCCTCGAGGGTCCTAATTAAGTGATTTTTCCTTTTTAGTTGGTTATTCAAAAGCCCAACTGAGAATTGATTTGCCGAAGCATATGCCCCCAACGTTCCCATGATTTCAGTGGCGAGTTGGTCACTTTTCTTATTTTTGCCATCGGTCATGATTTTATATTTTTTCGCAGTGGACTCTCCTTGATAGAACTCACTTTTCACTACCGCCTTCCTCTTTTTATCAAAAAAGAACTCATTTGGAGGGAGTTCCTCTGTTCTAATGGGCCTCAGTTCTTCATTAAATATCCATCCCTTGCCGACATTTCCCTGTGCCGACTGCAAGGGTGTGACCGAGGTGATGGGCTCTCCTATTTGTTTTTCCGATTCTCTTGGAGTACCGACAGGATTTTGTTCCTTTGGCGTACCTAAAGTCTCTGTTTCAGTCTCCGGCTTCTGTTCCCTTGGTCGGCCTGGAGTTTTTACTTATGCTTCGGGATTCTTCGTCTGTTCCCCTTCCTGGTGTTTTCCAAGGTTAGAAATTGTGTCCTCAGAATCTTCAGCATTCTTCTGTTTTGTCTTGGAAGCAGTCGAACCTCCCAACACAGCGGGGAGACATCTTCGTCTATTTTCTTGGAATTTTAATACAGATGTTGTGTCTTCGGGTGCTAATGATTGGGTCTGGGCTAGCACTTCGTCATAAGATCTTGCCCCTCAGAAAACGTCATTCGAGGGTGAATTTTCATGCTCAAATCTCTTGAGCCCACAATGAGCCAAATGGTTTCTCACAACCCTCTGTGGATCAAGTTTCTTCACTTCGATGGAGACCAAACTTAAGTCCTCCAAGGCAACAGCCTCGGCTTTGGCATGCCCGAAATCTAATAAAGAATAGAAATTCAGCCGAATGGGAAAAGAAGGCCATACCTTCTTTGAGTAACCCTTGAGTTCTTTGCTCACCCCTCCAATTACCATTTGCCAGGCAACCTCTCGACAAGCCAACTTGTCAGGGATGAACAAGGGCAACACATGAGGGGGAACAGAAGCCCCAAAAACTCTAAAATACGAAAACTCTGCCTCCACATACCAATCCGCTATGCCACTCAGACCTGTTGCAATGTTGTTTGAGACGCGAGGTGGTGGGTGCCCAAAAATGGCGATATGCAGGGGCACCATCACCCTGTTAAAAATCTCATATGTGAACTTTTCTGCTTTATTCTCCCATAGTTTGTCATGATACTCATGCACGGGTTTTTATTGGGCTGGATTCCAAGCCCAACTCATCAAGGGGAATGGTGTCATGGAACATACCGCATCCATGATATATGCTGACATGAAAAACGAGGACGGTTTCCCACTTGCCTTCTGCTCTCGATACTTTGTGACCCTGTTGGCCAAACTGTCTGAGAGCATCTTTGCCCAATTAAACGAGCAACCTTCTGCGACCTGAAACATGAGAGGCACCCATACGATGTAGAAATGCGATGTGTCTTCTCTCCCAAATAGCCATCATGTCATCATGGCCACATATTTATACTGTGGCTCCAAAGAAGCGATAGAATAAACGCCCTGGTCATTTTCTCTGAATTTCGCGGAGTGTGAAACCCAATCTTTGATCAAACCGGGAATGGTTTTGTTGTACTGGGTGCACTCTTTCTCTTTAAATTCCTCCAGGAACTTGGCACCATATGTATATTCAGACGTCGAAGTTAGCTTGTACATGATTTGTAGATGCTCGGGCCTAAAAGTCCCGATAGTAACTCGCTGGTTGTTCATGATCATCCTGGTAGGTAAGTCTACGTGGTCCAACGACCACCGGATCATGTCATAATACGAAAGCAACCATGGCCTGGTTGCTACTCTGTGCATCCCGGATTGGACGATTATCTTGTACTTGGTGTGTAGATAATCCCTTTCGATGTCGTTGGAGTCGTCTGAGTAATCTACCAATTCTGCTTGCAGAACATTTGACACAAATGACCAGTCGGGGATCGATTCGACACTTCAGAGTGAAGTATCGGCAACATTGTTTGAGCCCTGTCCCGCGACTTCGACATTCGCCTTTGCTGCTTTCCGCGGAGCCATGGCCGCAGTTTGCATTTTCACTCTCCTTCAATAGAAATTATCTTCCCATTAATGTCATAAATTTTGGCGGTTTGACAGCCAGTTGGAGTATGGAGAGAAAAATAGCTACCTCGAGAAACGTGCAAGCCTCGATGCGTGGGACATATCTTGCTTTATTTTAAAATATCAAAACTTAGCATCATTAATAACTTTCTCGCTCTTCGCTGCATCATGAATTTCCTTTTAACATTTTGAGTTTTCAACTCGCGAGACTGCGAGGACTGATTTTGGCTTAATTAACAGTAATCGCGATTTGGAGCATCATTAATTTCATAATCAATTTATTCTCCATATCGCAACTCGGAACTTGGAAGACAAGTTTCTAGGAGATTAGTATGTCGAGTCGCGAAACTACGAGATGGCGATAATTAAGACTCAATTAAGGGAAAGAAAATCTTAGATTAGGCGATTAATTAATCATGCTATAATTTTGTCGTGACTTCGTGAGTCGGGGTTTTAGGCGCTGTAACATTCTAAAAGATAGTGCCGAGTGGCGAAACGCCGAGAACATATTTTAACCATGGTTAGCCTTTTTGCCTATAATCCTTGACCAGGGTTAGCCCGAAAGAACCTCGTGTTCTCGGTTCTCGTAGCTGTAAAAATAAAAGTTCGAACTTGGCCAATGTCGAGGCGCGAAAATCCGACGACGTCTAATCACCGAGTTAAAAGACTTTACCCTGGTTCCTGTCTTGAGTGAAAATTTAAAATGACTTCGTTGTTTCGTGACTCGGGACATGTGAATTCATGGGTTAAAGTATCTGACCTGCGAGATCCCGAAGTAAAACAAAGAGAGCAACATTCTTACGAAAGTAGATTTGTTTCGAGAGTGGAAAAGCATCGTTGCTTATGTAATAAGGTTACAGAGTTTTCAAAGTCTCGGGGGAAAAATCAAAAGACCATCTTTAGCTTTCAAGTATAAAAAATTTAAAATTGTGAAGGGTAAAAATAAAACAAGGGCGGCTCCAACAGGTCCCATCTCTTTCGTCCTACACAATTTGGAGGGAAAGACAAACACTTTCCCAGTGAATGGCCAATCTCTCAAAAGATATTTCACCTGATGGTTCCAAATCCACCTCTTTGTACATATCTTTGTTTTTGTTTTAATTTTTTTTTTGTTTTTAATTTTGGTTCTTCTTATTTTTCTTGTTTGTGGTTTGTTTCTGAATAATTATGTCTATGTCGCCATTTCATTTGTGGAAAGAAAATCATAATTTTTATCCAAGAGAAACAACTGACTACTTTTCAAAGCACCATGCTGTAAATTGCTAAACTCAAATCAGCAGAAGAAAGTTCCTACTCAAAACAGTGTTGCTGGTTTCTTTTCAAAATCTCGAGAGGATAACGATTATCATTAATAAACTCTTAACGTTGTCCCTGTTTTTAAGAAAACAACTCGATTATGCCTTCTTGTCCTTGATATGGTTTTGTAACAGGAATCTAAGTATTCAGATCATGGTAAAGATGATTTAAAAAAACAGATGAATTATATGAGATCAATTTCTGTTTTAAAAATCTGAAATTTTTAGAATCACCCCACTCTCTTGAATATCATAAAAGTTTCTGCAAATTTGTAAATTAATTCTAGAGAGTTGAAAGAATTGCAAGGTGTGGGAAGTGTTTGTAAACCCATCGAGACACTGAACAGGTCTATTGGCAATGAGTAAATGCATCCATGATACCAAGGCAACTTCATCGGGGTACTGAAAAGGCCTACTGGAAGCGAAGCAATGTCGGGTTCAAGAAAAATATCAGGTATGTCCTTTAAACTTAATCCATGAATAAAGATGTTCTTCATCATGAATGGACAACTTTTGGACATGATAGAGGTATTAGAGTGGGTTAAGTGACATCCCTGTCGAGGCTATGGACTCCTGTTGGCAGCAGTGGCTATGTCAACAGTATCAGAGGTAGTTGCATAAACATCGTTCCTCTCGTAATCTAGATATGATACCAGATTACATTTTGACAAAAACACATTTGATGCTGGACTATGTTTTTGAGTTTTTATTGGAATGCTTGACTTGTTGTCGACTGTTCCTTAATTTTTCATCATTCTGATCTATCCTAACATGAATTTTCTAGTGATGCAGAGATAACTTCTTCGCCCCGTACGTCACCATTGTTGGCAGCCCTACATAATTTTTCTATTTAAACAAGAAATTTCATTTTCTGTAGCTGCCTTCACCTCAATCTTGTGATCATTATCGTTTTGAGATGATTACTGGATTAGCGAATATGTTCATTAATTATTTATTATTGCATTTTTATTTTGTTTTATGTTTGATTCATGACTGAAAGCATGAATCAAACATGAAAACCTAGATTGGTGTTATATTTTCTTTAGAAGGAATTATTTTAAAGGTCATCATGCTTGTATCAAATCCAAACCCAATGTTGGAATGACCTATTTTTGATATTTTGGATTTTTAATATAGTTATTGTATGGTTTGATGGTTTGTATTCAATTTATTAAGAGCCTTTTGATATTTTTTAAACCCCTTGCAAATTCAATAGTCCCATTAGTAGTCATGACGATCAATGTGCACCTATTGTACTCATGTCCTTACCTCACCTTGCTGGAACAACGTATTAATGAGCCATTCATTGCGTTCACATGGTTTCTGTACTCGGTATGTTTGGTTCTTATTACATGGACTGGTAAAGCATCTACGATAAAACCCTCGATGTATTCTCCCACTACCTTTCATATGATAACACATAGGTTTTGTGATGGTCGTTTACCCATTATCCATTCGATTTTGTTCCTATCACTCCCACTATTCAAACCTAAAACTACTTTGAGTTATCCTTGTTACATTCTGGTCGCATTTTCCATGGCTCTTGTCATTCGCTTGGAGCCAAATGGATACAAGGCATTACTCTCTCATGATGACGCGATCAAAGAATTAAAAATCCAATGCTGGGATGTCTTCCTGAAAAGATTTGAAGGCTATAACCTTCAGGTGGCGCAGGCTTGCACGCAGACCTTCAATGGTTGCAAAGAGAAAATTGGGGACACACAATTAGAGCTAACCGATGGGTTTGTGAGTGAATCCATAGGGATTCCATCCACTGGTCTGAAATGGTTCAAAAACTCACGAATTAGAGTACCGTGGAGCCTCTTCATGACATCCTGGAAAATCAACTATTGCGAAAAAGGTATTCCCATTTCCCTGGTTAAACCTAGGTGGCATAGCCTGCTGTTGATTCTCAAACAATTCGTGACTTGTGAGGGTCGATATGGATTAGTCTTCCTCTATCATATACTCTTACTCATGAATTTAATTGGTTTTGAATTAAGCATGCCATTTTATTTGCTGAGAATTCTCTATAAAATGTCAAAAGGATATAAGAGACAGAGTGTTGATTCAAGTCTTTTCCATCACGTATTGATTAAGTTCCTTTTGATTTATCACTTGTAAACTGTGGGTAATTGTTGGGATATGTTTTTGGTAAGGAATGGTTTTTCCGTGACCTTTTTTGTAGTAAACCCTAGCCTAGACGAGCCATTGATTAAAAACCAATCCGATTTTTCAATTGATACGCCAGACTCTACCAACATAAACCCTCTAGATGTCAGGATATTGAGTAAGTCTTCACCTACGGGATTCTCTAAGAAAGGGAATGCTAAGTTGAAGGTTATTAATCCTCATGTTCCTGAAATTGAGGCTAGCCTGATTGTTAGTATTAACCCAGATGTTGAAAACCTCACGAAGGGATAACAAAGGAATGCATAGATATAGGGTTCAAAAACAAAAGGGCAGGTCACCAAATTTCGAGAAAGCTTAGGAATCAATCCAACATGTGTCTGAGCTCGATCAGCCCAATCAATATTGAAGAGTGTTCGAACCTCGAGATTGAGGCATTCCTCGTTCTTGAAGACCCATATTTGCAGGGTTACAGGAAGAAAGTCATTACTCCCACTGAACCCTATGACTTTGTCACAAATTTTCCACCGTGCCTCAAGGGTAAGGAGGGTTTCTCTCGTATCAGGCCCAATCAGAAGAAAATAATAGATAAGGTGGATACACCCATGTTTGACTGTGCACTCCATCAACCCAGCATTCATCATATACAATGTGATGTTTGTTTCCATTTGGATCGAGCGGTATTACACAGACATACCCATTATTCAGGCCAGAATCAAAATGCTTACTAATCAAAATGAATCCTTGAGACAAGAAAACCACGACCTCAAAGTGCACGCAAAGAGGAAAGCCAAAAGCATTAAAATATCAGGGAACATAATAATAAAAAATGCAATAAGTGTCAAGGTGATAGTAAATTATGAGCTACTCGACCCATTTTTAGTCAATTTCTAAATGGTATAATAGTTTCTCCTCTTATTTTATGCCTGTTATCTATTTTTGAAATAAGTCGATTTGGAATTTGATTTTATTGCTGAACTAAGACTGGCTACAGAATCTTCGATTCTGTAGCCAAGTCTCTTTGTAAATAAAAATTAGAAATTGGTTGTGAATGATTTTCTAATTTATTAAATTTGTTTTGTCTTTTTAGGAAGTATGAAATTATGTTGTTGATTATCTGGGGAGAAACAAATTCAATTATGCATCTAAGTGAATTAGTAGTTTCTTTTCTTTCTGTTTTGCAAATTTTTTTATCAATTTTTGACTAGAATCAACTCTGTTATAAGTGGTTGTTAGCCCTTTATTTTTGTAATATTTTTGGTTTTATGAAATATTATCCTATCCTATGAGATAGGAAAATGTGATTTCAAATCATTTTAAATACTGTTCATTTTGTAAGTAAGAGACATCTTCACCTGGAACCGATTATGGAAAAATGATCTTCAGAACTTAATGGAACAACTTATAACATTTCGTCTTTTGACTAATGTGAATGCTGTCTCATTTTCGTTTTGTCCCTCTTATTTTGGAATATTAATGTGTTGTATAGCTTTAGTCTCAATGACATATGATGTTCCATTTTATTCATGTTTTAAATGTTGTTCATAATTTGTTGTTTCACAAATTATCACTGTGATCGTTATATCGATTTTAATATCACGATTTACGCATGATGTTTAGTTTATTGATTAAATGAATGTTTTACATTAAGATTTATGTTACTGTAATCATTCATAATCATAATATCATCGTACATACATGTCTACTATTTTGTTCTCATATTCTGACTGTCAATAAAAGCCTAGAGATTGTTTGGGAGGTATCGGTACAAACCTGTCATAGATTTTTCTTACAGGCAGGACAACTGGAGTTTTGGATCGCACAGAGGCACATACATGTTATAAAACTAATTTCAGGTTAGATTTATTCCCATTTAATTTCTATTATTAGTTTGTCTATCAGCGAAACAAGAAAGTTTAAATTGGCTTTGGCCATTAGGCTGTCCTTGTTTCAAGTCATGTTTTAATTAGTATCTTTTTTATTTTTTAGATCTTAGATTATAAAACAGAAAATATAAAAAAATATGTTCTTTCTTTATCTACTTTCAAAAAAAATTACCAAACATTGATTTTGCAAGGCATTCACCGAAAATTTGCAACTTGTAAATATTTTGTTTATAAACGCATATTTGTATTTCTAGAAAAACTTGTAAATATTTAGATTAAAAATTATAGTTTTAGTATTAGCTAATTTATTTCTTTTCTTTGTTTTAAGACTTTAATTGGCTAATGGAGCCATTAAACCCGTCAAAATAAATTATACCAAATGACTTGGGTTATTTAGACAACCCCAGACCGGATCTATTCTTTTAGTTGACAACGTGTCAAATTTTCCCTTCAACAGATTGGGATTCCAACCATTGGGTTCCATAGATGTTGCACTACCCCTTGTGGTCACCTCAGCCAATTCATCTCCTTCTCCAACTAAAGATGACAAATCCACCCGGTTCATTTAACATATCCAAGACATCCTCCAACAGGTTCGGGATATCATACAGAAGTCCAATGAAAAGTACAAGCAGTGCCATGATCAACACCGGGTATGACACAAGTTTCAGGTGGGTGACAAAGTTTGGTTGCACTTGCAGAAAGAATGATTTACAGGACCCTATCGGAAGCTTCACCCACTTTGTTATGGGTCGTACACCATCACCAAGGATGTGGGTGATAAAAAATTTGAGCTCAACATTCCTCCTTTCCTTGGCCTGCATATCTCAACTGACCACAATCCCTTTTAGGTGGGGTTGGGATTCCAACCATTGGGTCTCATAGATGTTGCACTACCCCTTGCGGTCACCTTGATCGACTCATATTCTGCTCCAAGTGAAGCTGAAAAAGACACCCGGTTCAGTGAGCGGATCCAACACATCTGCCAACAGGTTTAGAATATCCTATAGAATTCCAATGACAAGTACAAGTAGCGCCATGATCAACACTGGGTGCCACACAATTTTTAGGTGGGAGACAAAGTTTGGTTGCACTTGCATAAAGAACACCTTATAGGACCCCATCGAAATCTTCTCCCACTTTGTTATGGCTCGTACACCATCACCAAGGATGTGGGTGATAATTCTTTTGAGCTCAACATTCCTCCTTTTCTTGGCTTGCACCCAGTGTTCAACGTGGATCTCCTTCGACCTTATTTCCCACCATTATTGGACACCTTAGAGATAGCAGAACAAATGACACCAACAGAGCTCAACCCCAACTGCATACAACAGAGATCCAATGATCGGATTGTAGAAAAACAAGTCAAGGGCACTCGCTAGCAAAGGATCCAACTTTATCAAGTTATCAAAGTAGGGAAACTCCTGCACCAAGGCAACTGGCTCACCCGGGGCCAAATTCAGCAGAAATTTCATCATTTGATGGGGGAACTCAACGCAATGGATACCATTGATTACTAATAGGGGATGATTGATCCATATGTATTTCAGTGGCCTCCCACCTATTCCAAATAACTCATTTTGGTAGTTTTCCAATTTGGCAGTTTTTTCCTAGTTTTCGAGTCCCTGACTTCTGGGGCCATTTTGAAGCCCTAAACAACATTTTAAGGCTCTCCACAGCCAAAATGTAAACTAAGTTAGATTTTGATGGCAACATGTGTAATCCTCAGATATAACTTTCCAACGGACTATCGTGTGCCTAAAACGAAGATTGTATGCAAAAGTTACGACTTCGGGAAGTTGATGTACTTACTTACCCAAACGAGGCCCACATGACTTTTGGCTCTTCATATCCTAGGGTTAGGTTTTTGGATATCTATGGTTTTTGACATTCCTGTTTATTTTAAAAAGGCCTTCAGAGCCTCATTGTAATCATCTTCTTGTGAATGAGCGCAGTCGTCACATCTCTTCTTAGAGATAAGCCGCCACCATTCTAGCAAACTTGTTTTCCACTTCATTTTACAGTTTCAGCTTATTTCCTTATTGAATAGAAGCCGGTTTTACTATATATCTGTTATTTGTGTTAAGCATATTTTGATAATAATACGTATTCATTTCATTATGCTTATAAAATATGGATCAACTAGGGTTCCTAAAGGCATCCTAACCATGATTTGAAAGAAATGTTTTAAATTCGTTTGGTCTTGAAGTTGTGATCACGACGAGATTCCACTAGTGAAATGGTCAACCCTTGCTAGGCCAAAATCCATGGGAGTATGGGGCATAAAAGGCATGTATTTATTTAGCAAGTTGTTAGCTAGAAAAATCTTTTGGAGGCTCACCCATAGCTCATCACTTTAGGGCACGGTGATCAAATAAAAGTATCTTAACAATTTATCTATTGAAGATTGGTTATGTGCTCAAAGGAAGCATACAAATAACAACTCAATTATCTATAAGGCCATGGGAGAAGCCTTCCCCCTGGTAGGAATATGGACAATTTGGAAGATTGGAATGGTAGAAAGGTAAGGATCCGTGAAGACCCTTAGGTTGGTGCAGGGGCTGATTTCAAATTAGAATTCGACCTCGGATTAGAAGGCAAGCGAGATGAGGAACGACATAAATTTGTTGGAACATTGTGCTCCAACCATATTAAATTGGTAGAAGAGGAAGAAGACTCCATAGTTTGGTCTATGAACGCATTCTTGGGACAATATCACTACCAAGCATGGGTATAAGACAAAGGCTAAATGCGATCATAATGGCCCCTCAGCTTGGTGATGGGAAAAAATCTGGAAATTGCACTGTGAAATAAAATATAAAATTGTCCTTTGGCTTTCTCTAAAAAAAAAGCTATTAAACTAGGATAATGGAATCAAATGTGGATGGATTGACCCTGACAGATGTTCTCTATGCCTCAAGGAAGTAGAATCAATGTACCGCCTCTTTGTTTCCTTCGCTTTTATTCTTCAGGTCTGGAGCCTCCTTCAAAAAATATTTAAGATCAATGTCACAGGGTTCCAAAACAATTTGGAACTTCGTGTGAAAGATTGGTTGGCATATAATTCTATGGTATGCTTCGATTCCCTCCTTTGATGTGAGCCAAAATAGAAGAAGATTAGAATCCATTCCATGACATCTCTAGTTCCAGTTCAAGCCCATTAAATACAGATTCATGTAAGGCTGCTAGTCTTCCACTTGACGCCTGGGATTCTGATTTTGTGTAGCGTTTATCTCATTTGGATATGCCTCCTTTATTTGATTGGGAGGAAATGGGTTTGATTGGTGAAATGACTCTGGAAAATTGCATTAACTTATTAGAGGAAAAATAAATTTTAAGAAAGAAGCAAGGTGGAAAATAACAGTAGCAAGTTACTGGAAAAATAATTTTTAGTAGAGAATTAAGGTGGAAAACAATTTTGAAAAAGTGTTGAGTATTGATTTTGGAGAAAATAAAATCTGGGAAAAATAATTCACTAGAGGAAAACAACTCCTATTGTGAGAGAATGTGTAGTTTGATTTATTTATTTTTAACATGGATAAACTTACAAACTTTGACTTTGAAATTGTGGAATAGTTTATAAAAAAATTTAATGTATTTTATTGATTTAATTGTGTTTAGTTTTAATTTTTATTTAATTATTCATCATTCTCCTAAATTTATATTTTATTGCATTAATTTTCTAAATAATATTTAAACTATTGTTTATCACCATGTAAATCAAAATTGTTTTTAAAAATATTATGGTTATGCATTAATTTTTTAAATAATATTTAAACCATTGTTTATCACCATGTAAATCAAAATTGTTTTTAAAAATATTATTCTTATTTTCATTGTTTCTCTTTAGTAGAGTAATGCTCCAATCCTATAGTAAATTTGTTTGTTTATCTTCTATTATTTAACAAAGTGAAATATCTTATTTAAAGCTAAAGTTTTTTGTGAATATATTTTTTACCATAAATTCAATCTATTAGAATCGATTCAATCTATTAAGATTCTAATGGACCCTTTACTAAAAAGTTAGTCCTTTTTCATCAAATAATGTTAGCTTAAGTAAAATGGTGATGAGAATATCTAAAATGTCCTTTGAAATCACTATCTTCCAGTCCAATTGTTGGAGTAAATGATGGGGCAAGTTATACCTTGAAGTTACTTTTATACCTTGAAATTATAAGGTATATGAACTTGGCTTGTATCCTTGTTTATATATATAATAATTTTCTTTTAACTTAATTCTTCATAATCCAATATGGGGTGACACATAGCCCAGTGGAGGCTATGCAGCCTCCATGCAGAACTCGCCATAAATATGGCCAATCGCTACCCCAAAACCCATTTTTGGATGGAAGACGATCATAAACGCTTACAAAGGGAGGGAGGACAACTCTCTCGTGTAGAATTAATGGCACCCTCACCGATTAATTGCAGAGGGATGACGTGAGGTACGGGGGGAGGCTACATGGCCTTATCATCCCCTCGGATAATTCTCCAACTCGGCCATGGAACTCACCATTCTTCTTTTGCACTTTTTCTCTTCTCCCTGCTCGGGGATTTGGCTCTGGTCCTCTTAAACTTCTCTGGACTCATTCTCTGAGAGAGAGGGAAACTCAGGAGGGGACCCTCCTTGTATAGTCATGCTGCAAGGCAAAGACGCCTGAGCAATTTGGAGAGAGAGTTATCTATAGCCCAAATGCAACTAACCACGAAGTCACTAACGGCTCCAATGGCCTTCGTGGAGGAGGAAATCTCGGAGGAACCAATTCAGGTTCCACCAGAGTCCCTCCTCTACATAGTCTTGGATGCCCATGACAGCCTCAACACCAACATTGCAGCTACATATCCAGCGAAAGCCATGGAAGACACCACTTGCATTGTCTAGGAGGAAATTCCCATGACAGACTGCCCGACTGAACCCCCACCGCTAAACCTAAATGCATCTTGTGACCAAAGTCTGCCCAACCTCTTCACACCAGAGTAGTTGGAGATCATTTTTGAAATGAGGGGATATATGTTGGAGCAGCTCCACCAGCATACCCTCATTAGCAGCCAAATCGACATGTTGTTCGGTGCCTTCTCGAACACGCCAGACAAGAAGAGGTGCCCGACCTGTGTGCAACCCTTTGTACTCACACCCAGCAATGACACTCCTCATAGTGGCTCTCCGGATGGCAGGTTCCACAGTTCTCATATCCCTCTTAATGTTTAAAACTACACAATCCTCTGCACCTCGTTTACATGGAAATGGAGATTTGTTCCTGTCTACCTAGTCTGGTTCTCTGTTTAGATTTTTTTTTAGTTTAAATTATCATCTTTTAATTGTAAGTCCAGATTGAACTATCAAAACCACCAGCTGCCACTTTCTTTGGTTTCCAAATAAATGGCGGAGAAAGTGGCGATTTCTATTTTTGGCCGAAAGAAAAAAATGGTTTCCACCTGTTTCGGTTTCCAATAATGTGGTAGAACATGTGGAAAGAAAATGACATACATCATTTTTGTATAATGACAGTGAATTAATAGGAAATACCCCTTTTTTATTTAAAAAAAAAAAACTTAATTCTACGTAGAGCATGGGTCTGTTGTTGATATCACTCGTTTTCACATAAATTACTTTTACGGTAACAATGATGGTTCTATAATATAATTGATTTGACTGGTCGATTTCATGTAAGGGCATGACCATTGATTAGAATCTTTTGAGAATAATATTGACAGTGGTCACGACTTAGCTACTAATCGAGAATTGTTTTCCACTTCAAAATGCACCGAATTGAATTGTGAGTTGGTTTTTTAATGTGTTATTTTATTTATTGGCTTCTATTATGAAAAAACATGATTCTTCCGGAGGTTACAAACCCAAAATTCACAACCTCACTCGTTGACAGATTGATCTAGCTCGATTAATGGCAACGCTCTGAATTGACAATTTGATGGCAACAACATGCTTTTCAAACTCTAGCAATTATCAAACAGTGATGGTACGTGTGCCATACAAAACTGCATAGATAAGGAGTTAGTAACAGAACTTGGCAGCAGAACAATTGAACCAATGCCCTTGTTCTGATGTTTTGACTACATTTTTACATTAACCCTCGTTTGTTGGTGTCACGATTTCACCAATTGTGTAATGAAGAAATAAGAGATCAAAGAGGGTTTTATATTATTTGTCTAGTTGTTAAGGTTTAGGAAGGGACAAGGTTGTGTCAGCGTGATCTACACACGGATTCTTTTCCTAGTAGAAAAATAATTATTAATAGATATTCTGAATAGTGAATGGTCAAAGGAAATATTTATGGTCAAAGACCTTGGAGTCGGAGAAACTCCAATAATTTGAGTGTGGCTTATGGCCTGGACCAAAAACAATGCTCTAATAACAATGTAAAGAACCAATATGGTTTTTACCAGGGACATCCATCATAAATAGATTAAATAATTGTAATCCATACTAGACAATAATTCTATTGAATAAGAATGTATATAAATATATAGATAATATTGATAGATAATGAATGAATTGAAAGAAAGGGCCCATATATATATAAACCTAAGGGACACCTTGATGACCTTTGATGAAGGGTCATTACCTTTCACTAACACTATTAATTAATAATACTATGGTTATTTATTATGATTATGATTATTATATTTTATATAAGTTACATGTAGCCTATAGAAAAATAAGGTAAAAAATAGAGATATTGAGAGGTAATCATAAAAATGGAGGTTTTAATGAATTTGCAAACCAAACCACTAGGTTTGTGCAACCAACTCAACAAACATGTCACACACTCTAGGAATGTGCACATGCTCTAAGAACATGTGTTGGCACAGGGGTAGACCTAGGGTTCAGCTCTAACAACACACCAAAAAACCCTAACTATTGGCCCTTTCAGCAACACCTGTGAAGCAGATGCAATCTCATCTGAAGTAGCAATAGGGGGTTACAGGACACAGGTGTCTACAACCAGGGGAAATGCAAGGTGGGTTCAAGGCATCAACACACAACAAACTGGTTATTATTTATCGTCCTTAAGCCTACTGCATGAACTATATCTCAGATCTAACACAATGATATAGTAACAACATAAAAAAAAGCAAAAGAACACAACATCAATCACACAAAACAACAAGATATATGTGGTTCACCCTCTCTCTAGGGCTACGTCCACAGAAATGTTCTTTATAATATATTATATGTAATCATATAGTTGTATCTGCACTCTTAGCGTGGGAATCTCTCTTTCTTTCTCTTCTTCTCTCCCATCTCTGTGCACCCAGCTGTAGGGTTGATCTTCACACCCAGTTGAAGATCTTACAACATAGACTTCTCTCACCACACAATACTTCTCTCTCCAAAATAACAACAATCACTCATCATAACATAATTGAACCCATCCCAGGTCCTCTTGACCTTTATTTATACATTACAATGATTCTCAAACAACCTTAGGCCGAAACCTAGATGTCAAAACCCTAAATACCAAAACCCTAGGTGTCTAAAACCCTAGGTCAACTTGACCCATGTTTTCAAGGCTTCACCAGTTTGTCTTTCCTATTTTCCTCCGATGTGCTCCAAAGCATCCATTGGTGGCTTTTTCCGCTTGTTGAGTTTTCCACCATCCATCTTCCTTGTTGATCTGTCTTTCTCGATCTCCCTGTCCAATGACTTTCTTTCTCTTACTTCGCTCCATCTTTTCTGCTCTTTTGGCCACTTCGACCCAATCTCAGTCAATACTCTTTCCACACAGTTCATACATCATGCTTCTTTCTTTAATCTTCGCAACCTTCCATAACCAAGGGCGAAAAACATGCATGAGTTCCAATAACATGTGAGTGATATTATGCCTATGTTTCCAATTTTTTTCCTTATCTCTCTTTCTCTCCCCGCTGCCTCGCCCCCTCTCTCTCTATCATGCCTTTCCTCTTTCCCTGTATCTTTAACTCTCTCCCCTATCTCTCTCTAACTCCACATGCTAATATCTATGAGAAATATGAGAATATATAGACTATATGTATAACCATTGTAATATCCTGCTCTTGCGAGAACATGTTATTGACTTATTCTTTGAGGACACATGTGTGCAAGTGATTTGGTTATAGTACATGGTTACGGTTCACTTAGGGATATTATTGATGATGTTGATGGATTATGATATCATGTTATTTGATATATATGTATTGATAGATTATATTGACGATATTCCCCTGAGTGTGTAGGAAACTTGACAGATTGGGATGCCGATGGAATCAATGGACCACCTTGGACTCCAGATTGAGTCAAGGAGTGGATTGTATTGGTTTGAGTATTTAATTCATGCATATGTGACATATGATCAATTATATTATGATGTTGTTTATGGATCATTGACAATGTTTCATTGATGGATGCAGGTTCACAATTGCTTGCTAATATGACTCACATGAGTAAAGGGGCCATGCACATAAACCAATTATTAAGGGAGAGTTGTGGCAAAGTCCTTATCACAACCTACTAGCATTCCCACCATGGCTCGAATTGTAGGTTAACAATTACTTAGTTCGAGAGATCCACGATGTCGGGAGGGCAGACTAAGACAATCACTCACAAATATTTCTAAGGTGTGCGCAATAAGCAATGGTCCTTATTGCTTAGAAGCCTTTAGTATCTCACAAGGTTGCTCGAATGGAGTGTTGACTCCAGGGGTTGGAAAACTACCAAAACCAGTCAAAGGTGAGTGACACCCTTGGAGCACAGTGTGCATCTTGAAGGGCACGTCGTGGAAATAAAAATTGAGTCAATGAATCTAGGTGGCCTAGAAAACCTTGAGCGAATAATTAAACACTATAAAATCTTTAAGCATTGATTTATTTAATTAATGAATGAATTAATGATTGAATTAATTAATTGTGAATCCCCAAATGAAAATCTAAGACTATGCAAAAATGAAGACTAAGTTGGTAAGAAGACTAAAATTGAATTATTAACTAAATCAAATAGTAATGAGGTAAATCAATTTGAAAAATTAAGAAAAATAAAATAAACCTAAATATTGATTTAATACACCTATGTGCAAGAAAATACCAAATTGGAATTTAAGGTAAAAAAGGAATAAAGCTGAAAGAATGTGTACGCATAGAAATGTATCTAGAGTCTAGTTAACACTAGTCTAACTAGAAGAAGATTCATATTTTAACTCAACTCAAATTTAGTAACATGACAGTCATTAAATGAGAATAAATGGAATAAAGAGACAACTAGGAACGAATTAAGGTGTGCTTTTGGGAAGGGTGAGGTAAATTGGCTTTTAAATTAAATTATAATATGTATTTACTTGTGCAGCTTGGGGAAAGGGTGATAAGTGTACAGGGAGAATAAATCTAAATTATTTAATTAAAAAGAGAATTAGTTGTGCAAGTGGGAATGTGTCATTAAGAAAACTCCTATAAAGTAAATGAAGGAGAGGGGAAAGAAAACAGATTGGTTATGAGTAAATTTATGCAGCAAAATTTTGACTGGTTTTACTTGTGGGAGTTGGGATACCCAACTTGAGAGAGAGTGGTGGCTCTACCTTGCGAGGTGGGTTGGGAGCTAGAGATTTCTAGTTGTGTGTGTGCGTGGCCCCTTTGCGGCTCAGGGGAATAAGGGGGAAGAAGATTACCCCTAGCCTTGGTTGGGAGGTACCAGTGAAGTCTCAGAGATTAGAAAGCGAGATTTAGATGGAGCACCAATGCCAATGAACATCATCAAGTCCTTCATCACCAGTTACAGTATTGTTATTGAGAATTGTAATTGTAATAATTTGAATTGTATATATATTGAGTTTGGAATTTAAGGTAAGAAAGGAATAAAACTGAAAGAATGTGTACACATAGAAAGGTATCTAGAGTCTAGTTAACACTAGTCTAACTAGAAGAAGATTCATATTTTAACTCAACTCAAATTTAGTAACACGACAGTCATTAAATGAGAATAAATGGAATAAAGAGACAACTAGGAACGAATTAAGGCGTGCTTTTGGGAAGGGTGAGGGAAATCGGATTTTAAATTAAATTATAATATGTATTTACTTGTGCAGCTTGGGGAAAGGGTAACAAGTGTACAAGGAGAATAAATCTAAATTATTTAATTAAAAAGAGAATTAATTGTGCAAGTGGGAATGTGTCATTAAGAAAACTCCTATAAAGTAAATGAAGGAGAGGGGAAAGAAAACAGATTGGTTATGAGTAAATTTATGCAGCAGAATTTTGACTGGTTTTACTTGTGGGAGTTGGGATACCCAGCTTGAGAGAGAGTGGTGGCTCTACCTTGCGAGGTGAGCTGGGAGCTAGAATATTTTTGGTTGTATGTGTGTGTGGCCCCTTTGCAGCTCGAGGGATAAGGCGGAAGAAGAGTACCCCTAGCATTAGCTGAGAGGTATCGGTGAAGTCTCAAAGATTAGCTAGTAGGAGTCAGACGAAGTGCTAGTGTTGAGGAACATCATCAAGTCCTTCATCACTGTTCACACTATTTTTATTGAGAATTGTAATTGTAATAATTTGAATTGTATATATATTCAGTTTGGAAATTTTTCATCACAATATTATACCTATTATATCAATTGGAAAGCCTGTTGATGCTTGAATTTAGAATAAATGGTTGATAATGGATGTTATGTATATATGTAGATCTCGAACTTCAGTGGTCACTGCCATGAACATGCATTACGAATTTAAATTTAGTTATCATTTTTTGAAATAGCAAAGATTCATTCATGTCATCATGGGAATTTATTAATTTTGTTCATTATATAAAGGAGGTGCAAAATTTAATTATCCATGTAATACGATTCACTACTAATAAACGAAGGACCGATATTCACTTTCGAAATTGCCTCAGATCTAATTCAATAACTGAAATGAATGAGTTTTGGTATACTATTCACTGTTAGTATATGGAGGATTGATATCCATTCAATTTCTCCTTAGATATATTTATGCATTGGAGTATCATCTAGGTAACGTTTAGATAAAAAGATAATAGTTAAATTAAACAAAAGTTGTGTGAAGGTTGTTTTACTAATTTAATTTCTTTGCGCAAGAAAAGATAATACTTCCAGCTAAGTTATAATGACTATGTGCAACCCTTAATGTTTGTTACTTATCACGAATTCCTGGGCACCGTCGATTAATTCGAATTTCTGATGGATTTCCGTAAACGTTTATTGATGAGATGAATTCTGGGCCAGTGAATGTGGATTCCTTGTTTATTTACATGTAGGCAAGGATTGGCCTCTTTTATTTTTACTTTAAATGGACCTGTAAGTTAGTGGATGGGTTCTTTATTACCTTGCGATTTACGATGTTGTTTATCTCTCAATTTTCTTATAAAAGATTATTTAGCAGCCTTAGCATACCATTAAAGTTGGGTACGATTAATATATTTTATAGTTTTAATGCATGTACAATGTAAGGTAGTATGAGATTCCTTATGAGTTTTAATATGTGGATAACCTTTTGTTATTGGATGTTCAAGTATGGTAGCCTAGAAATCTCGTATATTGTTAGAAGGAAGTTTTGGACCTTCCTTTAAAGTTTAGTTGAATTTTTATTTATACCTTGATGCTATGATATTGTCCTCCTATACAAGAGTGATGATGTAGTAACTCCTCCCCTTGTGTCCTGAACTATGAGGATCATCATGACTTACCTCTACTTACTTTAAGTTTAGATATTATATTCTGGCACATAATAACCTTTAAATAGTATCTTTCACTAGAAAGTTTTTAGACACATGTAATTATCATAATTAGTGAGAAGTTTAATTACAAAGAACCTTTCTTTTTATAATTTTGGATATAATAAGTAAATGGTTATAAGCACAAGCTCTAGTTATGGCTTACACTGACTAAAATTTGAATATTGATATTAAGTTAGTAAGATTGAACTCTAGATTCAACTATTTTAACTTAACGATATTTGTCAAGAGTATCCAAAGTCATATCCACAATGATTGTAGTGAAAGTCTTGATTGTCACTAATCATTGAAGAACTTCAACCGAGCCATTAATAATGATCACCGCCAATTCCTTCCATCTGCAATGGTATAGGCATTTATCTATTTACTGCTAAGAAAAAATATTTGTTATTTTGTCATCTAATCGTTAGGTGATGTTGATGTCTTATTGATTGCCTAATTTGATTCTCTTGCGCCATTTAGTAATGTGGATGCCCGATTGATTGATTGAGTAATCAAATGACTTGCATGCCTTGAAATTAATGTGATGTGTGATGGGTTATGTAATTAGTGACTTTTGTGCCATGAAAACAAAATTGATGTTTACTCTTGCGCCATGAAACTAATGTGATGTATGATTGGTTTTTGTGATTAGATTACTTATTCCATGAAGATAAAATTGATGATTAATTCCGTGCCATGAAAATAAAGTTGACGAGTATTCTTAGGCTATTAATTATGTTGATGTGTGATTGTTTTAGAATTGGTTTTCTCTTGCACCATTAAATAAATTTGATGTACGATTGTTTTAGTACTTAGATTTCTCTTGCACCTTATGATAATGTTGATGTATGGTCGATAATCTAGACTGGAGTTATGAGTTGTGATTGATTAAGGGATTTAGACACCTCCTTGTTCCTCAGAACAGTCGCCATCCCTGAGACCTTGAATGGTCAAAATAAATCGGATGAATCTTGGGCTTGAGCATTGCTTATGTGTCCTGGAGGTCCTAACCTTGCAGGGTAGGTTCGACGGGTAGTTATTTAATGTTCAACGATATGGTTGATCATTATCTATAATTGCGTCAGTTGATTGTGATGTGTGGAATTGTGTCGATATTTATGTTTATGGGTTGATCAGGTGTCGCTATCATTTATGTTATTGCATTAGATTGTGTCTTTATTGATTACGATGATGTGCCACTTGTAATGCTTTTAATTATGATGTCATTCAGATTATGCATTGCTAGGAATTATGTGTTGATGTTAATTTCCTAATGCTTGAAAAAATAATTAGCTATTGTACTTCACTATTCCTTGTGTTAACAGAGGGTTCGTTATAACCACAAAGAAATTTGATAGTGCCATCAAATAAACAAGAATATATGTAAATGTTATCCATTATATAACCCATGGTGGTGAGGTTAGTTGATATATTCATAGAAACAAGTGGCACTTATGTGTATGTCCTTTCGCAAAACCTCTAATGTGAGACATGTCTCTCAAAAGTTAACTATTAATTTGAAGGAATTTGTTCATCTAATCCCAATATATTTATGCATGCAAAAATACCACCCTTGCTCAATCTCTCCCCCCTTTACCCCTCTCTCCCTCTCTCCTTGTTTCCATATCTCTCTCCCCCCTACTCTCACCC
>ML778552.1:1175550-1189653 GCA_009831015.1 Picea engelmannii
AGGTATACATACCCTACCCCCTTTGGATTTGAACTTGTGACCTCTTAGGAGGAAACACACGTTCTTAACCATTAGGCCCACTCAAGCTGTAAAGTAATAATAATAATAATAATAATAATAATAATAATAATAATAAAGTATTAATAATAATATTTATTTCTTAATGTATATATATGTGTATGTGTGTGTGTGTGTATTAATTAACACCATACTATTAATATATTCCTTTATTATTGTATTAAAACTTTATTAATGTATTTTTACTATATTAATAATATATCATAAGATTATTAATACATTTAAGAGTATTAATATATTAATAAAATATTATTAATTAATACATTAATAAAGCATCAAAACATTAACTTTCAATTAATTATTATATTAATATTTTTGTACATTATTACTTTAATTTATGCATTAAATCATTAATATATATTTTTAATTTATTAATGATTTATTATTCTTCCACCATACACATTGTGGTTGATTTATTATTTATTATTGAGTTATTATCGATTTATTGATTCATTATTAATTTATTGTTCTTTATAAAAGTGGTTGATATAGCTATCGGCCCCATTTTCTACTTTTCCAAACTAATGGTGCGGATCGACCTATATCAACCTCTTTTATAAAGTGGTTGTTGCTAGTACAATAATACATTAATATTTTATTTTACACATTAATACTTTCAATTAATTAAAATATTAATAATATATTAAGTATATTAATATTAATTTTATACATTAATACTTTGAATTAATTAATATATTAATTATATTAATAGTTTATTGATTATACCCGCCCACCACCCATGCAGAGAGTCACCTAATCAAGATGGTGGGAATAGACCAAAGAGTCACCTAATCAAGATGGTGGGAATAAACCAGCTTCAATTGAGCAGATAATTGATTGATTTCAAAGCCTTTCTAAAGAAGAGAAAGACCACAAGAAGTTGGACTGACTGGCCTTCCTAAATGAAGAGATCCCAAAGATAAAAAAAATATTACATAACCAAACAAACACTTCACGTTTTAAGGGGAGGTTGGATTTTCCCAACCCTAAACAAAATACTTAATTTAAAAAAAACAAATGGTTAAAAACTATTTTTAAGATTGAAAGAAGCATGGAAAAATGATTAAAAGCACTGTNATATATATATATATATATATATATATATATATATATATATATATATATATATAATTTTGAAAATAGATGAAAAAAATCCACCTAAAAAGGGAGGGGGGTGCTATCGGTAGCACCATTTTTAAAAACGAGGTAAAAAATGTGTCCTCCCCAAAAATGAGAAATATGTAGAGTTATCTTTAAGTTGGTAACTATGTTAAGCCTCAAAATATATAGAATAAGATACCTTTTCATTCTGTAAAACATGGTACATCATATCTCAGTTCATCAAACCCTCCTCAAGCTTCAACATCAAGACAATAGCTCCATCATCAAACTTTTCATCATCCTCGTGGGACTAGACTAGACAACAGGTGGTGCCTTGCTTGAAGAGTTTTGAGCAACCCACGAGGTCCATGATAGACACCCTATGCATGACCTGCAAGGGTCTACTCAGTTAGGGTTACTAGAAACCTTTCCCAATCTACAACGCCGAGACTTCCTTCTTCGCACTACTTCGCTACCTCAGACTCACTAAGAGATCACATACTTGCTTTATTTATTGGTAGTTGACGAAATGAGAGGCTCTTTGGTGTGTATTTATACCCTTCCAAATAACTTATTTATTTGACTTTAGGGCCGACGTGTAACTTCTTATTTTCAAAACTGTTTCTCCTTTAATTAATTTTGGGGCCGACTTGTAACTTCCTTTTGCAACTATTTAGGGGATTTTTAACCATACTTTGGGGCTTCATATTTAAGAGGGAATAACTTATCAATCGTGAGGAACCATGTGGTGTACCACCTACCATTGGAATTGACATGACAAGGAACATCCATCTATGATACTTTTGCATATCTTTGCAATGTCCTTCGTACTCTTTTCCTCTAATTAACTTTGAACTTCATGACCACACCTCTAGGGCTTCCTAGCCATATTCTCATGTTTTTTTTGTAGACTTCTTCAAAGTTTCTTCCCATGAGGGCCATGCTTAAAGATACACCATAAGGGGACCACTTGGGAGACTGTTTCAAATACACTCATTACTTATAGAGACTTCCAAAATTTCTTCGAGGCTTCTTCTAGGGTTGACATCAATGAAAACCAACTTTTCAACATTGACATCAATGAAAACCAACTTTCTAACAATCTCCCCCTTTGGAATTCATGGAAAAACTCATACTCCCTTTGTGATCATTTCTCTTCCTATATTCATGCTTCTAAAATTTCTCTCCCCCTTTGACATCAATGGAAAATGGTAGCTTTCCTGACAATATACCTTCTTTTGACAATCCCTCTCCCCCTTTCTTATTTTCTTCTAATCTTTCTCTTTGATTTTATTCTTTCTCCCACTTGTCTTGTTTGCAATATGTCATGTATATCAATGTGATACTTCTTGTATATGTGTCTCATTCTCTCTTTCGTGGCTTCTTGTCCATTGGTACTTCCTGGTGTAATCCATTGATGTATATTAAAAGAGTTCATTCTAAGGTTCCTTCGTCACTTGAATTAAAATATCCGTGTCTTGACATTTATTCATCGAGCTAACATCAATGATACCATCATTCAAGAATATTCCCTTGACAATATAACTCCTCCAAATGATTTCTCTCCCCTGTCTTGTTGTGATTCTCATGGCTTGCCTTTCTGTGAGTAGTTGGCTCCACTTGTGAATATGCTTCTTTTATGATTCATATTTATTTCTGATAATTCCTCTCGATGACAATGCCAACGAGTCTATTTTCAATTCCTCTTTATCTCAGGCTTTTGTAAACTGTCATGTATCTTCTCTGGTTCATGTCAAGTATTATCTTCTAGACCTACCAAATATCTCATGAATTCATCTCTATCCATATGTCACAAAACCATCCATAACTCTGCTACTCAAATGTACACAATGTTTATTAATCTACCACTTCATTGTTCTAAGAGCTTCCTCAAATCTATTGAAACTAATCACTACATATTCCTTCTTCGGAAGATGAATCAAATACGTCCACTAGTCTTCTCTATCTTCATATTAAACTCTGAAAGTATGGAACAAGTACACATTCTTGAATCTATAATGAATGTATCCCTTCTTCAATGCATGCTTGGAATCCTTTATACAATCATGGATTTCTTCCTCAAAAGTGTATCGATGATATTCCTCGTAAATGTTAGTTGACCCCTTCATACCTGTATGGGGATGTGTTCCAAAAATCGCTCCTTAATAAACCAATCTGTCACAATATTTTTTTCACCTCTTTCATCAAAGCATTCTGAATCTTCCTTCCCAAAATATAAAAACACTTAAGACTATCTGAAATATAGTTCTCCAATCTATAACAGTTGCTTATTAGACTCGCCCTCTTCAATATTCACATTACTAGGAGTCTCCAATCTTGATTTCTTAGAACAATATATAAACCTACTCTGATATAGGATCATCCTTTTAAATATTGATATCTTCCTCTTCGCCTGTATATTCATCATGATTTAACAACCTTGTAAATCATGTGACTATGATCTCTAGGAGTTCTTCAGTCACCTTCTCTTCTTATTTTTATTTTCTTCTCCAAACCTTATTGTACCTAATATCAGTGTTTTCCTCCATGGAAGACTTCATCATGCTTCTACAATCACAAGATATGTGTCCATAGTTGTGGCATTTATAACATTCAATATTGTGGGGGGGCACATAAACATCTCTTGCTTGAACATTTCTTTCATATGCTCTACAATATATAACTTTATGTCCAAAGTTATTACAAGTAAAAAAATATCCCAAAAAGAAACTTTGATACCTGGAAACAAATGATCATCTTTGTGATGTAGTTCTTCTAAATTCATGCCTTAGCTTATCATGATATTGTCTTATATTTTTTCCTTCACAATGATTGAACCTTCTTTGATACCTGAAGGTAGAAGGTCTTATTGGAGATACACATTGATTCAAGAGGACCTAAGGAATGCTCACAGAAGTCCAAAAATATCGAGAATGCTCACAAAGGTCCCAAGGGATCCATAAAAGATCAAAATTTGAACATCTCAAATGATCAAGAAAACAACATCAATGCATAGATATTGTTGTCATCTTTCCAACGATGCAAACAAAAAGTCAAAGGAAGTTCATATGAAAAATTAATGAGAATTCAAAATTTTGGTCAAAACAAGAAAAGTTAAAGGTAAAGTCAAAGGATGGCATCAACATGGTACAAGATGATGTCAACAGGGTGACACGTGTCACCATTACAAGGGTGACATAAGGCACATGGTCATACAATAAGTGATGTGGCATATCCAGCTGGTAATACATACCTCCAAGTGGATGAGTCAAGTATTGACATGTGGCAAGGTTAGTCACTGGGAGGTTGCCACGTGGTAGCCTCCCATTGGTCAATATTGGTTAAAGTTATGTACAAATTATGGAGTTGATTGGGGTCAAACCCGTGACCTCCATAACCTCCCAAAGTCTTAACACAAGCCCCACTACCAATGTGCCACCACATGTTTCGTAACAATATATGTTGTAATAATTATTTAAACTTGGTTAAAGGTTATTTTGGAGGGAAAATGGGGGCGAGGGCTAAGCCCCCATCCCCTGGTTACTATGCTCTCCCATGTGACCACAAGGTATTGTGCGTGGGGGTATTAAACATTGTTTAAACAAAAACCATATTTAACATATAGTTTAAACCATGTAACCATAACCAAATATTCTGCGCGGAGGTTGTTATACCACACACACACACACACACACACACACACACACACACACACACACACACACACACACACACACACACACACACATATATAGTGAATAGTTATAAATATATACCTTATTAAACCAACAAAATAACGCATATGGAGAATAGAACCATATACCTCCTTCACATTTAGAAATGGTTTTAACCATTGTTCCAACTAATCTAGGAGGATCTCAGTGGCCACCCACATTTTCCAACTGGCTCAAAATAGTTTTTTGGCAACTTACTATTTTTAGCAGCTTTTTGGGTCCAAAACTTTCGAGGCCATTTTGAGGGCCTAAACAACATTTTTTCACGATAGGGAACCTCTATGATAAGAAAATATTTAACTAATCCCCCTAAATGAATCTCCTTTTCAATACCTTCCCAACGATCTATTGTGCAACCTAAACAGAGATCGTGTGCAAAAGTTACGACCCGGGGAAGTTTATGTACTAACTTACCCCAATGGGGCCACATGACTTTTGGCACTTCATCTCCTAGGGTCAGGATTTTGGATGTCTAGGGTTTTGGAATTTCATGTTTATTGTAAAAATTCCTTCAGAGCCTCATTGTACTCATCTTGTGAATGAGCGTATCCATCACATATATTCTCATAGATAAGTTGCCACCATTCAAGCAAGCTTGTTTTCAGTATGCATTTTACAATTTTCATCATATTTCTTATTTAACAAAAGAAAAGTTTTACTATATCTATGTTATTGTTCATTGTGTCTCTATGTTAATATTATAAATCTGTGGTTTCATTTCATTCCACTCATAAATCATGATCATTGGTATTAGAGCGGTCTTCTCCTTGTCATTTTTTTTAATGCATGTCCCCGACGCAGTCGGGGTATAGAGAGTTGGGTCTCGAGCTTGTTTCTCTTGAGGAAAACTTCTCTCACATGCACAAGAAACCATCTGTGGTGGAAGAAAAAAAATATGACAAGACATGAGATCCTTTCAAATGTTTCTCGAGGAGGTACTTGAGTAATAGAGGAATGAGATGATGGAAAATTTTGCACAAGTCCTTCAACAGTTGTCGACAAGCGACACATCCACATCAAGTGAAGGCACTACCCCCTTCAAGGTATAGATCAATTTTGATATTCCTATATTTGAATTTCAAATATATGTTGATGCCATAGATAAATGATTAAACCTTCTATAAGGGTATTTTTATGTCCACAACCTTTTCTAAAGAGAAAATATTACATTTGCGCTCCTCAAGGTCATCCCCAATGTCAAAGATTGGTGGGATAATTTCTATGAGAAAAAGGAAATAGAGGGATCCAAATTATTTGTAGTTTCACCCACTTGGGGTTCATTCAGGAATGTTGTTAAGGAACATTACTACCCTGTTGGAAGTTATGATGACTTGTATACAAGATAGACCACACTGTTGCAGGAAAGAGACCAAATAGTGTCAGAGTTCACCAATGTCTTCCATACCTTGTGCACCAATCTGGGTATCAAATATTCTAAGAGACATCTGGTGCTCAAGTACCATGATGGTATGCATATATACATCTAGACAAAAATGGATATCTTGGACATCTCATCCTTTGGCACAACCTATCGATATGCCATCAAAATCAAGCAGAAGCTTAAACAAAAGACGCGGTAGTTTGGGTCTATGAACCCCTCATAGTAGAAGTAGGGAAAGGGAAGCCTAAACCCATAGAACAAAGGATAGATAAAATATAGGAAACATCAAGACAACCATTCCAAGACATAATAAAAGAAGGACAATGGGAAGACGAAGAAACATATAGGGAGGTGGTGTGACTTCCATAAGAGCCCATGGAATAACATTGTTGATTGTCACTCAAAGAAGTCATTGGTGGCTGAGGTAAGAGCCTCTAAGATGTGGGTTCCAACTCTGAGTTGGAACTAGAAAAGGGGAGACAAATCATTGATGCAGAACCATGTTCCACCATTTCTACCACCAAGATCCATCCTAGTGAACCCGATGAGCCAGAGGAAGGCGAGTGCATATTTCATTCACATATGTGGGTGAAAGGCACTCCAGTGCACTTCATCATTGATAGTGGTAGCCATAAGAACCTCATCTCAAAAAAGGTTGTCAACTAGTTATCCCTACCAAAAACACCACACCCACATCCCTACACCATCAGATGGCTCCATCAAGGAAGAGATCTTCACATCAGCCAACCATGTCGCTCATCATAAGACATCAAGACATTCAAAGATGAGGTATTGTGTGATGTTTCTCCCCTTGAAGTTTGTGAATTTATTTTAGGCCAACCTTATCTATGGAAAATTCATGCTAAATATGAGTCTAGGCCTCGTAGTGTTATTATTACTTTGAACATGAAATTGTACAGGTTACCCGAGGTAGTCCCACCTAGTGTTATTTCCTTGATCTCTACCAAGAAATGTAGGAAAGTCATTTATCATACTATGAAGTTTGTCTTATTCATTATTCTCTCTCAGAGTGAGTTAAATTTTGCAGACACACCCATATCCTTCATGGATGACCTCTCCATGTAGAATAATTAAGTGGATAAGGTAGTGGAAGAATACAAAAACATCTTCTCATCACCTATTGGGGTACCTCTGCACTGTCAGGTCAAGCATCCCATTGATCTGACCACTGGTGCATCGCTACCCAATGGGTCTGTATATCACCTCTCTCTACTAGAAAATGAGGAGATCAAGCATCAGATCTAAGAACTACTCCACAAGGGGCACATCCTACCCATCTCATCACCTTTTGGAATCCCAATCGTACTGGTGTAGGAGAAAGATGGGACCAGGTGACTCTGCATTGATTATCGGGCCCTAAATAAAATCACAGTCAGTAACCGATACCCGATTCCCATAATCGACGATCTCCTTGATCATATAAAGAGGGTCAAATACTTTAGTAAGATTGATCTGAAGTCTGGAAACCATCAGGTCGCAATAAAGCAAACCGATGCATGGAAAATTTCCTTCAAGTCAAAAGAGGGTCTTTTTGAATGGTTGGTCATGCCCTTTGGTTTGAAAATTTCCCCAACAAATTTCATGAGGATGATGGATGATATATTGTGACCTTTCACTAATTCTTTTGTGGTGGTGTATTTGGATGCCATCCTCATCTACAACAAGACTTGGGCAAAACACTAGCATCATATTCAGTAGTTTTTGCACACTCTGTGATATCACAAGCTAGATGCCAACTTGGAAAAATGCTCCTTCGACATGGACAGGGTCTAGTGATCCAGGTGGATATCGGTGGCCACCCACCTCTTCCAACTGGCTCAAAATAGTTTTCTGGCAATTTTGGTAGTTTACTGTTTTTAGCAGTTTTTCGGGTCCTGAACTTCTAGAGCCATTTTGAGGCCCTAAGCGACATTTTTTGGGAAAACAGGGAACAACATCGAATGAAGTTTGATGTTTCTCACATCAAATTTCTATTCCTTGGATATATATTTCCAATGAGCTATCGTGTGCCCCAAACGAAGATCGTATGCCAAAGTTATGCCCCTGGGAAGTTGATGTATCAACTACCCCCATCGGGGCCCGCAAACCTTTTGGATTTTCATCTTCTAAGGTTGGGGTTTTGGATTTTCCTTATGTTAAAAAGGCCCTTAGAGCCTCATTGTAATAATAATATTCTTATGAATGAGAGTAGCCATCACATCTCTTCTCAGAGATAAGCTGCCACCATTCTAGCGAGTCTTTCACTCTGTATTTTTACAGTCTCTGTACATTTCTTTCATTAATAGAAATCATGTATTACTGTATCTCTTTGTTTATGGTTGCATATTTGATACATTTATGTTATATTATTGGATATCTGTGATATTTCTATGAATTTATTTATTATATCTCATCATCTAGTACCTAGGTTACATTGTTGATCCACATGGTGTGCATGTTGATCTAGGTAATATCCAAGTCATTCGTGACTAGCCATCCCCAACCACGCTCACTAAGATTTAGAGAATCTTAGGGCCTTGCCAATTTCTATCGCAGGTTCATGTTGGTATTCTCCCATATTGCATGGGCCCTCACCCAAATAAATAGAGGTGGTGGTAAGGAAAAAATTATGTGGGGCTTGTCCCAATAGAAAAAAATCAATCATCTAAAGCAACGCTTGTGCTCAGGCCCAATTCTTTCATTACCTGACCTGCAAAAAACCTTTAAGATCGAGACAAATGCTTCAGACTATGTTTTTGGCGTAGTCCCCACTCATCATGACCACCCCGTGGCCTATCATAGTGAAGCACTACCAGATGTCATCCCTAAGTACACTAATTACAAAAAATAAATGTACTCCATTGTGCAATATTGTTTCCAGTGGAAACATTACATTCTCAAGAAGGAGACAATCATCCAAACTAATCATAAGTCATTGTAGTTCATGAAGATACAAGGAAAATTGCAGAATGGACACCATTAGAAGTGGTCCACATATTTTCAACAGTTCCACCTCAACATCAAGTATAAAACAAGAAGTACTAGGTGAATCGATGATTTCCTCAGTCGACCTCCAGTCGTGAAACTCACCACAGTGCTAGACTCTTGTGACCATGAGACCTTTGAATGACCCCACCTCTATGAGACAAATCCTAAATTCACCAACACCTACCAGATGTTGGGTGCAAACACAAATGTCACTATTTTCCATCTCTAGGACAAGTTGTTATGCCATCTAGGCCATATCTGCATTCCATGAAGCGAGAGAGTGAAGTTGATTTTGGAATCCCACTACAGTCAGGTGGGATGACATTTTGGCATAGAAAATATAGTGACAGTGATGCAATGACATTTCTACTGGTCAAAACTTCGATAGGATGTCAGCAAGTATATCCGGTCTTGCATTGCCTGTGCTATTTCCAAACCAACCACTAAGAAACAGGTCATGTACACTACTCTTCCTACTCCTGAGAGGCCTTGGGAATCCATCTCAATGGACTACATGTTGGGCCTCCCTTCCACCAAGCTAGGAAATGACTATGTTTTTGTGGTTGTTGATCACTTTTCCAAGATGGAGATTTTGGCCACCTACAAGAAGAGAATCACAATGGAGGCCACTACCAAGATATTCTTTGAACAAGTGTGGGTACACTTTTGGATCCCACAAACCATTATCTCAGATTGGAACAGTGGATTCCTCAACACATTCTGGTTGAGCCTCTGGTCACTATTGGACACCAAGCTCACCAAGTCCATTGCCTTCCACCCCTAGAAGGATGGCTAAACTGAGCTCATCAACCAGATGATTGTGCACATCCTCCACATGTATAATTCCAAGAACCCCTACACCTAGGATGAGAGTCTTCCTTATGTTCATCAAAACTACAACAGATCCATACATAGCTCAACCGGCCACAACCCCTTTCAGGTGGGGTTGGGATTTCAACCATTGGATCCCATGGATGTTGCACTACCCCTTGAGGCCACCTAGGAAGACTCATCACATGATCCAAATGAAGCTAAAATATCCACCCAGTTCATTGATCATATCAAGCACATCCACCAATAGGTTCAGGATATTTTACAGAATTTTAATGCCAAGTACAAGAAACACCATGATCAACACTGGGTACCACACTAGTTTAAGGTGCGCGACACAGTTTGGTTGCACTTGTAGAAATAAATCCTTACAGGTCCTCATAGGAAGCTTCATCCACTCCATTATTGACCTTACACCATCACCAAGTCTATGGGTGACAATTCTTTTGAGCTCAACCTTCCTCCCTTCCTTAGCTTTCACCCAGTGTTCAATGTGGACATTCGTCGGCCTTATTTTCCACCATTATTGGACACCTCCAAGATAGAAAAATAGTTGACACCAATATAGGTAAACCCTAATTTCCTGTAACATGAATCCATTGATCATATCATGGAAACACATGTCAAGATCACTTGCCAGTAGAGGATCCATGTTTATTGGGTTGTCAAAGTACGGCAGCTCCTGCACAAGGCAAGTGGCTCACCCAAGGACAAATTCAACATAAATTTCCACATATGATGGGTTCACTCAATGAAATGGAGACCATTTATTACTAAGGGGGGATGATTGATCCAAGAGGGTCTCAATGGCCACCCACCTTTTCCAACTAGCTCAAAACAGGTTTTTGTCAACTTACTATTTTTAGCAATTTTTCGGGTCCAAAACTTTTGGGGTGATTTTGAGGGCCTTGTTGGGTATGTGTTATATTATTTACACTAGTAGTAGTGTCTGCATTGTTTCAGGTGGTTTAATGGGGGGTGTAGGGGGGAAAATCCCCCTGCGAGGGTGTTTAGCGGTAGTGCCCCCGAGATTTTTTTTTCCTTGGAAACATGTTGCATTTTTGCCTCGATTTTTGTGTCCATTGTTGGGTGGTTTTTCGGCACTTGGTTTTTTTCCGATGGTTTTCTATTTCTGGTTAAGGAATTAGGGTTGTTGACTAATTCAGGTCATTGGATTAGGGTTTTGGATTCCGCTGGATCCTATATGTATATTGTATTGTAAACAATGTATCAATATGAATGAATATAGAATATGTTGGTTTTCCCAGTTTTGGTTTCTAGGGGAAAATATCTATGTAATGTATGTATTTTCCATTGTATCTTTTCTGTTCTTTTACCAAAAATTTGTTTGCAGTAAATATTGTAAAAGGTTAAAATATACATTTGGTATCAGATATTTTTTGGCTTCAGGGGGATGCCTTTGTGGTCAAGGATTTGGCTCGGGACAGTGATAAGCCTTGTTGTAGTGGGAGATCTATGGTGTTGATTTTTCAGGTGAAAATAGATGGTGAGAAATTCAAAAATGGAGATCGAGAAGTTTAATGGGAATTTTTTTTAGCTATGGAAGCTCAAGATGGAAGATCTGTTGGTGGATAGAGATCAATGGATCACGGTAGATCCAGGTACTGCACCTATAGGAACTTTAGCAGATGACTGAAAAAATTTGGATCAGAAGGTGAAGAGAACATTCTGACTGTGTCTCTCATATTCAATATTACTGAATGTGGCATAGGAAGCTACAACCAAGGATTTATGGGATAAGTTGGGGAATTTGTATCAATCTAAGTCCCTAGTAAATAAACTATTCATGAGAAAGAAGTTGTATAACCTAAGGATGAGAGATGGAGACTTGGTGGCAGAGCATTTGAACACCTTCAATACTGTGGTAAGTCAGTTAGTATCTGTTGAGATTAAAATTTTAGTTGAAGATAAGTGTATCAGTTTACTGTGTTCTTTACCAGACTCATGGGATAGTCTGGTTGTGGCCATGGGTATTAATACAATTTCTTTGAAGTATGAGGAAGTGGTCTTATCCTTATTGTCAGAGGAGATGAGATGGAAGAATATGAAATTATAGAGCACAAACGCGTTATTTACAAGAGGACACTCCCAAGAAATAAATAGATCTAAGTTCTCAAGTGGGATATCTAATTCTAAGGGTAGATATAAATATCCCAATTTTTTTGTAAAGGTATGTTGGAGATGTGGAAAAGAAGGGCACTACAAGAAGCAGTGTAGATCCAAAGTTGAGAAAAAGAAGGGATCTGAAGAATATCTTTCTACAGAAAAAAAGATCTCCAAGGAAGAAGGATGGGATGTGTACTTGGCTTCTTCAAGAACACATGCAAATCATGAGGCATGGTTGGTTGACTCAGGTGCATCCTTTCATATGATTCCCCATAGGGAGTAGTTCTATGAATATAAAAGGTATGATGGAGGTAATGTTTTCCTAGGTGATGACTCGACAACCAAAATCATAGGTCGAGGAAAAGTCAATTTGAGGCTCACATATGTTAGGATTAGAACACTACTTGGTGTTTTTCACATCCCAGGATTGGCCAGAAATTTGATTTATGTAAGCAAAATGAACAATGCAGGGGTAAAAAAAATATTTGAAAAGGAAACCCAGAGGATGGTTCGAGAAGAAATGGTGTTGTTGAAGGGATTTTGGTTTGGAAATCTGTATAAGATGAAAGGAAGCACTATCAATGTTGGGTGTAATAGTTCCATTGTTCATGATATTGGAGTTGAATAAGAAATAAATCCTACACTATCTGGAGAAAATATTATGATGTGGAATCAAAGACTGGGGCATATCAGAGAGAAGGGTCTTCGACTACTACACGGTAAAGGTATGGTTGAAGTTATGTCTAACTGCTCTCTAGATTTTGATTTCTGTGAACATTGTGTATATGGGAAGAACAATCGGGAAAGATTCCTCTCTGGTGCATCGATGGAAGAAGGAATTTTACAGCTAGTCCACAATGATGTTTTTGGACCTCTATCGGTCCCATCATTGGGAAAATCTTTGTACTATGTCTCATTTATACATGAATTCTCGAGGAATACTTGTATATACTTCCTCATTGAAGAAATATGAAGTATTTGATAGGTTTAAAGAGTTTAAGGCTCTTATTGAGAATAAAATAGAGAAAATAATTAATTTGTTGAGGACAGATAATGGAGGAGAGTTCTGCAGGAATGAATTTGAAGAATTATGTAAGAAGTGCAGTATAGAAAGGAAGAATAAAAAGAAAGGATTTGCAGAAAGGATGAACAGGACACTGATGTAAAAAGAAAGGTGCATGCTTAGTGATGCCGAGTTAGGGTAAGAATTCTGGGCAGAGGTAGTGGGTATTGCATGTTACCTGGTCAACATATCACCCTCATTAATGTTGGATGACAAGACTCCATAATAGGTATGGAATAGTAAGAAACCTTCTCTCACACATCTCAAGGTATTTGGCTATGATGCATATGTTCATGTTCCAAAGGAAAATAGGAGTAAGCTAGAAAAGAAGTTTGAAAAGTGTATCTTTATTGGATATAAATATAGTCTCAATGTTTATAAGCTTTGGAACCCAGAAACTAAGAAGGTAGTGTAAAGCCGAGATGTGGTATTTAGAAAAATGAAGGATGTTGTTAAACAGGAAGTCCTACCAAGTAATGAAGAACCATAGAAAATAGAGTTTGATTTAAAGGATGATGAATTAGACTCTACAGATGAACAAGAATAAGAAGAAGAAGATCCTCATACTCTAGTATTGAGGAGACCAGTTTGAGAAAGAAGGCTACTGGAAAGGTATATTCCATCCGATTTCCATTCAAATTTTTCTTTGTCTATTATTGATGATGATCCTATAATTTCCAGGGAGGAAGTGGATTCAAAGGATGGAAATCTCTGGAAAAAGGCCATGGACAAAGAAATTGAAGCCTTGGATAAGAATGAGGCTTGGGATCTAGTGGAGTTGTTGACTGGAAGAAATCCCA
>ML778552.1:1195162-1212004 GCA_009831015.1 Picea engelmannii
ATTATTTTACCTTAAAAATCGCCAAAATTTTATAAAAACTATATAAAATCCTTATAAATTTGAATATTTTTACAAAAATATCGCCAAACATTTATAGTTGGCATATGAAGGATTAGTAATATTCGCCAAGGTTTCTACATTTTGAAACAAATTTCCATCCTTAAAATCATCCTTGGTTTCCAGGGGAAAAATATGTGTAATTTTTGTATTTTCCATTGTATCTTCTCTGTTCTTTTACTGAAAATCTGTTTGTAGTAAATATTGTACAAGGTTAAAATCTATAGGCCTAAACAACATTTTTTCACGATCAAGAACCTCTATTATAACTGAAGGCTCTGATAGATACCCCTAAATTAAAATCCTCATCAATTCCTTTCGAACAAGCTATTGTTCCCACTAAACGGAGATTGTATGCAAAAGTTATGACCTCGAGAAGTTTATGTACTAACTTACCCCAATGGGGCTCACATGACTTTTGGTGCTTCATCTCCTAGGGTTAGGTTTTTGGATGTCTATGGTTTTGTAATTTCATGTTTATTTTAAAAATTCTTTCAGAGCCTCATTGTACTCATCTTTTTGTGAGTGAGTGTATCTATCACATCTCTTCTCAAAGATAAGCTACCACCATTCTAGCAAGCTTGTTTTCAATATGCATTTTACAGTTTTCAACATATTTATTATTTAATAGAAGCCAAGTTTTGTTGTATCTATATTAATTTTCACTGTGTCTCTGTGTTAATATTATAAATCTATGGTTTCATTTCGTTCTGCTCATAAATATGGATCACCAATGAACCCAATTATTATGGGATGCTCCCAAAATAGAGTTAAGTTGTCAGTTAATGCGGACGAAAGTTGGAAGCTTGCACCCTATATATTGGCCATGGATCCCAACACATGGACACACATCCTGAGGTTTATACACATACCAATAGGCATGAATTCTAATTTGGGAATGGATCCCGAGGCCAAGTAAAGTACAAATCTGTCTTGAAGTGCATGCAAGAGATTGCCTAAATTTTGGCATTGTCTCATTTTTCTTTCCATAAGGCACTTTGTTTGAATGTAGGCAAGTTTATACTCATTGGGTTCATTTTTTCACAAGGATCATGAATTTGAAGTTTGTTTTTTTTATCAGAGGTCATTTGTAAAATTCATATCTCATTTTGTCATGTATGAGACCCATAGTCTCGTTATACGTGTAAAAAGGGATTTTTCGACACTTGTTCATAATTTGGTCGACATTATAGTCAAATTTCTTAGAATTTCACAAGGATTTCAATGGTTTACTTATTTTCTTGTTTTTATTAGTGTAATTAAAGAGAATTCATTAAATTGGCTTTTTGCATGCCCATATTGTAATGTAATTTGGTATTTTGAGATGATGGAGAACAATCATGCTATTTAAAGAGGACTTGAAGATGAAGTAATATGTCATCCATATATGCAATTTGAGTTATTTTATTTTCTTTTGTATTATCTCATTATTCTTCAAGTTATTCATCAATATTAATCATTTTTATAGGAAAATAAACATATTCACATGTGTTTTTACAAATAGTCAAGCGATCTTCATTTACCGAATCTTGTCAAATGTTTATGTGTGTTTAATAATTAATTGTACATCTAAGGATTTTCGGATCAAGTTGTTCTCAGAGATGGTTTTGACATTTATCTACAAGTGAATTATTACAACGTTCAAATCTAAGTGAGGTGAAGGAAAACTTGTAAGTTATAATCTTGAAATTGGTTCAAGAGGATTCACTCAAAGAAGAGAAATGCAGCATGGAGAATTTATTTTTGAGACTGACAAGGAGTTTCTAAGGATGTTACATGAGATTAAAAATATGGTTAAGGAATTGTGGGAAGACCTACAAAGAAGGAGAGAAACTCATCATCAAAATGAAGTTGGTCTAGTTCAAACAATGGTAAAAATTAAAGAAACAGAAAGAGAAGGAGAAGGTGAAGAACCTCTAGGGTCTCCTTCATCCCCGTCCCCATCCCCATCATCATCATCATCATCATCCGATGAAAGTAAACATTCATCTCATAAGAGGAAGAATAATTCTAAGAATTCTTCTTGTTCTCATGATCTGCCTTTGTTAAAGCTAGATGTAAAGTTTGATTTGCCTACTTATGATGGAGAGTTGAATACAGAGAAGTTGGATAAATGGATCAAACAAATTGAATTGTATTGCAGGGTACAAAAATTCATACAGGACACTTCAAGGACACAATTGGCTAATCTTCGCCTGAGCAGTACAAATTTGATATGGTGGGAGAGTCAGACACAGGTTGATCTTATTCAACATGATAAAATCATTTCTTCATGGATTGAATTTACTATTGCAATAAGAAAGAAACTGTATCCATTATCTTATATTGAAACATCAATGATTGCTTGGAAACATCTGAGACAAGGAAAAGGGAAAAATGTTCAATATTATACAAAGGAATTTAAGAGGAAGGAATAATCTTTGGGAATTCCATTGCATAATCTTAAGACACTTCTAAAGTATATTGGTGGTATGCACTCATATCTTCACCATACTATATTTAAGTTTAATCCTACTAATATTGACTAAGTATCAGTACAAGATAAAAATCTTGAAGCCAACAAAGGAAAACATGTTGCTAAGGATGTGTCCGAGGAACCACATGAATTTGAGGAGCAGTTGAATGGAAAAGGGAAGAGTAAGAAGAAAACAACAATGAACAAGGATTAAGAGAAAATGAATACATGTTCTCATTGTGAGAAGAAAGGACACGATGAGAAGAACTGTTGGAAGTTTCATCCAGAATTGAAACTGAAATGGGCTCAGCCTAGAAAGGGTAAAGAGAAGGCCACAACCATAGTTCAAGATCTTGTATCAGATTCTGAGGATGAAACCCAGGTTACAACTATGAGCATCAAAGGTAAATATTTTATTGCAATTTTTAGTTCACACATTTATTCTACAAAGTCTAAAGTAATCCCTGATGAAAGGAAAATAAAAGAACTATTTCATTTACAAGTTATCTCAAAGAACACTAAGATTGATACACTTGTTGATAGTGGATCACAAGTGAATATTATTTCAGAGCAAGATGTTCATAATTTGGGATTGGAAACTAGGCCTCATCTGAGACTGCATCCTTTGGGTTGGATTTTTTATAATGCTTAGGAAAAGGTAACTACGCAATGCAGATTACGGTTCAAAATCACATCTAGTTTCATTGATGAGGTAGAGTTATATGTTGTTTCAGTTGACATCTGTGGGATGGTTTTGGGAAGTCCATACTTGTATGACAAGAAGGCCATTTTCTACAGGGAACAAAACAAGTATCACATTTTCAAGGATGGTATTGAGTTCATTGTGAAAGCTCATCATATGAAGACAAATTTGACAGTTGTCACTACAGGGTACATGCTAGCTAAAGCTAGTATACAGGATCCAAATATACAACCTATGGTTGAAAGAAGAAAAATTCCTTCGGTTGATATTGTTCTTGTTAAGAAGGGAAGATATGTTGATGGTTCATTCTCTTTCGTCTTTGTATATTCAGTTTTTTTTATCAGTTTATTATTAATCAATGGGATATGGTTGGATACTGCAACAATGAATGGCGAAGTTTGTGAATTTAAGGGAATGGTTAACTTGGTCAGCAATGTTGTTTCGTTCTTCATTATGGTTGTGATGAGTTAGGTGATCATTATCCAAGCAGGATGGATGGATGATATTGGACAAGTGAGGAGAAATAATTCTCACTTCATTTATGAATAATCCATACTTTTGGAGGTCCAAAAGTTATTTAGTGGGGAGTTGTGATCTAGGAGGATCTAACAAATGCTCATAGAGGTCTAGAAGGATCCAGAACACTCACATAGGTCCCAGGGGATCCACAAAATATCAAAATTTAACCATCTCAAATGATAAATAAAATGAAATCAATGTGTATAGCTCGTCTTCATCTTTCCAATGGTACAAACGAGAAGTCAAATAGAGTTTGTATGCAAAAGTTATGAGAAGTCAAAGTTCATGTCAAAACATGAAAAGTCAAAGGATGACATCAGCATGGTAGAAGATGGCGTCAGTAAGGTGAAATGTGTCACCATTACAAGGGCTAAATGTGGCACATGGTCATACATCAGGTGACATGGCATATCTAGTTGGAAAGATGTACCTCCAAGTGGACGGGTCAAGTATTGACACATGGAAAGGTTAGCCAATGAGAGGTTGCCATGTGGCAACCTCATATTGGTCAATATTGGTTAAAGTTATGTAAAAATTATGGAGTTGATGGGGGTGAAACCCATGACCTCCATAACCTCCCAAAGAATTAACATAAGCCCCACTACCAATGTGCCACCACATGTTTCTTAACAACTATATGTTGTAATATTTATTTAAATTTGGTTAAAGTTTAATTCAGAGGGAAAAGCGGGCTGAGGGATAAGCCCCCAACCCCTGGTTACTATGCTCTCCCATGTGACTGCAAGGTATTATGTGCGGGGGTATCAAATATTGTTTAAACAAGAACTATATATAACATATAGTTTGAACCATGTAACCATAACCAAATATTCTGTGTGGAGGTTGTTATACCACGTATATACTTGGTATATAGTTATAACTATATACCATATTAAACCAAAAAAATAATGCATATAAAGAATAGAACCCTATACCTCCTCCATATTTAGAAATGGTTTTAACCATTATGCCAACGAACCCATTTATTACAGGATTCCTCCCAAAATAGAGTAAAGTTTCCAACTAATAAGGACAGAAGTTGGAAGCCCGTGCCCTATTTATTGGGAACAGATACCAACACATGGACACACATCCCAATGTTAATGGATTCCAATGTGGGCATGAATCTCGAGGCCAAATATAGTACATATTTAGCTTGAAGTGCATGCAAGAGATTTCCTAAGTTTTGGCGCTATCTCATTTTGCATGCCATAAGGCACTTTGTCCGAATGTAGGAAAGTTTATACTCGTTGGATTCGTGTTTTTGTAAGGATAGTGAATTTGAATTCATTTTTGAGATAAGAGGTCATTTGAAAAATTCTTATCTCATTTTTTCATGTATGAGACCCATAGTCTCGTTATACGTGTAAAAAGGGATTTTTTGACACTTGTTCATAATTTGGTCGACTTTATAGTCAAAATTATTAGAATTTCATAAGGATTTCAATGGTGTACTTATTTTCTTGTATTGAGTAGTGGATTTAAAAAGAATCCATTAAATTGGTTTTTTCCAGGCCCATGTTTTAATGTAATTTGGTATTTTGAGATGATGGAGAATAGTTATGCTATCTAAAGAGGACCTGGAGATGAACTAATATGTCATTCATATATGCAATTTGAATTATTTTATTTTCTATTGTATTATCTCATTATTCTTCAAGTTATTCATCAGTATTGATGAAGTTTATGGGAAAATAAGCATATTCACATGTGTTTTTGCAAATAGTCAAGCTGTCTTCATTTACTGAATATGGTCAGATGTTTATGTGTATTTAAGAATTAATTATACATCTAAGTATTTTCATATCATGCCTCTTATGTATTCATTGGTCTTTGACTCTTGTTGACCATGATCCATGTCTACATAATTCTCTCTTTCCAGGAACCTGGAACACTTTTCTTCAACATTCTTTACTGGTTGAGTGAAGCTTCCTCTTTCTTCAACAATCTTGTTGTGATTGACATTTCCATATTCTTTGCACAAGGCCTCACCATTGTATCAAAGACCCTCTTTATTAAATGGTGACCCTTGACAACTGAGAATATCTTCTAGTACTTGAGATATTTTCAATTTCTTTTTGAGCTTGTTAAATTCAACCCTTAATGTGACGACTTCTTCTTCAATCTTTTCACAATCTTCTTCTTTCTTCATCATCTAGATATTCATTACTTCTTTCATTCTCTTTACTTCTTCAATTTTGGTTTTTAAGTAGATGATTTCCTCTTGAAGTATTCTTTCTTGTTGACTAAATTCTACTTCGAGCTTGTTTAAGTCCTCATATATTTCCTTGATATGATTTGTCAAAGTATATTATCTATTTTCTGCTTCCTTTACCTTGATTCTTAAGTGAGCAACTTCTTTAAAATTTTTGTTGGGATTTTGAGAGATTTCCTTTAGCTTGATAAATTCTTCCTTGAGTGACTTGTTTTCCTTCCTTTATTTTTTTAGCTCACTTAAGGAACTGATGACTTCTACCTCAAGATCTACCTCACCTTCTTTGTCACTTTCAAAGGTTTTTTTTTCTGAGTTTCTATTGCCATAAATACCACTCTTTTTTATTCACTATCACTATCACTATCCTCATCAGATGAAGTACCATCTTCTTTTGAGTAGAGACTTTTCTTTTGTTTTATTTCATGTTTCTCTTTTGATATTTCTTTTCTTTCTTGGGAACTTATTCTTCATCACTATTTGAATTATTAGCATAAGTACATTTAGAAGAAAAATAACCAATTTTACCACAATTAAATCACATTAGGGGAAGCTTACCTTTGTACTTTCCAGATCCTCTCTTCAACTTTTGTACGAAGTTGGTTATTTCTTCATCTTCATTTGAATCATTACTACAACTACAATTTGACTTTGACTTCTGCTTATTCTTTCTTGTCTTCTTGGATGCTTTGAATGTTGCTTCCTTCCTGGAAGAATTGTTCTTCTTTGTTCTCATTTCATAAGTTTTAAGTATTCCATGCAACTCGTCCATGCTAAACATAGCAAGATATTCTCTTTCTTCTAGGGCTTAAATATTAGGATCAAATCTCATTTGCAGAGACCTTAGTACTTTTTGAACAATTAATGATTCTTTCGTTTCTTTTCCTAAATATTTAATAGCGTTCACTATTTCATCAACTCACAAAAAATAATCTACAATATATTCATATTCCTTCATTTTTAGTTGTTCAAATTGACCTCTATAAGTTTGAATCTTGGCCCCTTTGAATTTTTCATCTCCTTCATAAACATTTTTAATTTTTTCCTAAATATCCTTTGCAGAGTCACAATCCATAACCTTGACATATATTGAGCTAGCCAAACAATTGAGAATAACATTCATATCCCTCAAATGGTTCTCAGAAATTTTATTTCCATCTTTATATGTTGGGGGAGTGGTAGGTTCCTTGTATCCGTCTACACTTCTTTCCAAACATCAAATCCTTGTTCTTGCAAAAAAAAATCATCATTCTATTCCATAAGGCATAGTTATAATCATCAAACACTGGCATTCCATTCTTGTTGCAATCCATGATTTACCTTCCAGTGGTTAGACTATTTCTGAAGGACTTTCTCTGATACCAATTTTTGGAATATTGGGAGGGGGGGTGAATCAATATTAGGAAATTTTACCATTTTAACCATAACATCTAAACATTAGATTATCAACAATTCCATTCACTTATGATTGCATTTAACATATCATAAATATATAACCACAGATACATAATACACAAGAATTTTACGTGGAAACCCAAATGGGATAAAACTATAAAACACTTTTTAATATATATATTCAATATTACATTCAGAGGAAGAACCAACTTTCAATATTCTTCAACACCAACTAGAAGGAGGCACCAACTGTTAAGAACCTAAATAGATATAGACTGAATACAAAAGCACCACAACATATATACAAGAACGATATGCAAAATCTCATTTATTACTACCAAACCCTTGAGGTAGGGAAACACCATACAATGGATCATATTATGGAAGGGATCCTCTCGTGTTCACTTGCCTCTTCAAGGGGGCATCCTCCTATTGAGATTCAGCTCCAAATACAATACCTCTCTTCATATCTCATTACATTGTGTGAACCTCTTTATATAGTTCTACCATCACCTAAGAACATTCTAGAGGATGAATCTTCTAGAAGTATAACCTTCTAATAAGTCCTCTTACATTTATTATATCTAACTACCCATTTGTTATATCTAACTACCATATTGGGCCTTATTTAATAATATAGTGGACCTAGTCCACCTTACATTGAATGGCCTCCACTACTATCACTATGGGCCCTCTGGGCCCCCACTACTACCTCTCTAGCTACCTAACATTCCATCCCCCTTATGAAAGCATTGTCATCAATGCTTGATGTACAACCATATACCAGGGTCTCATGGATAATTGTGGATCATAATGATGAAGAATACTGGAGAACCAAGGTCTCATGTAGAAAGGAAAGACACCATGCTAAAGGAGTCCAACCACCATTGTAATCACGGGTCCCATGTCCAAGTGCTCATGTGAACTCCCCGTGGAATATTTTGGAACCCAATAACCAACTCAAAATGATGCTCCAAAGACTGACCTGTCATGTGGATCTAAATAAGAAGATCCATCCACATAGTGGAAAAGGGTCATAGCAGAATTAGGAAGGAATAATACCACTTTATAATATGCAGGATGGACACTAATAATAATCATTGGCTCTCGATTTGTCACATTGATGCTCTCTACAGAAGGTGGATTAGAGTCATCAAATAAAATATGAAAGTGGTTGTCATCCCATAAACGACAACTATCCATATACCAATCATCACAATCGGCCTCAAAATCATACCAAGAATATATTTATGGATTATATTCATCCATGATGTCTGCCATAATAAATATTTCCTGCATGATATCCAATGAATCTTGAATACTACAAAAACTATCATTGAGGCCATCTGCAAGGACATGCAATCTATCATCCAATGTGTCATACAATTGGTATTTGAATGCTTCAATAATTTGTAGAATTTTTTTGAGGGTTTGAGAGGAAATATCCATATGAGAACCCTATGAACTCTTTGGTTCCACATTCTTCATGAAAAAACCCAAAAAATAGACCAATAAGTTACGACAGAAAATCGTGGTTTTTTCAGGAAAAACCCTAAAAAACTGTTGAATTTAAAATGCTCATAACTTCACTTCTCAGATTTCATTTTGGCTGATTGTTCTTTTGAAATTGGGTGGAATTATGAGAGGAACTCATATATGTATTTATTTGGGAAAAATCGGCCTCCGGATTCTATAGAAATAAAAAAAAATTGCATCGTCGTCCACGGAAAAAACCCTAAAAATTCCAGATTTTAAAACTTCAATATCTTGACTTCTCGAACTTCGTTTCAGACAATTTTTTTTTTTTAATTTGGATTTTTTATGAGAGGAACTCAGATATACAACTTTTTTCTGCAAATTTTTCACATAAATATACCTAAAATATCTAGATGTCGCGGCCCTCTTTTTTTTCTTCTCCGAAAAATAAATCTGCAAAAATAAAAAATATTTGCCCACAATATCTACCAAGGAAAGTGCTATGATACCACTTGTTAAGAACCAAAGATTGAATACAAAATCACCACAATAGATATACAAGAACAATATTCAAAATCTTCTTTATTACTACCAAACCCTTGAGGTAGGGCAACACCATACAATGGATCCTATTATGGAAGGGATCCTCTCATGTTCACTTGCCTCTTCGAGGGGGCATCCTCCTATTGAAATTCAGATCCAAATACAATACTTCTCTTCATATCCCATTACATTTCTTGAACCTATTTATATAGTGATACCATCGCCTAAGAACATTCTAGAGGATGAATCTTCTAGAAGTAGAACCTTCTAAGAACTCCTCTTACATTTATTATATCTAACTACCCATTTATTATATCTAACTACCATAATGGACCTTATTTAATAATATAGTGGACCTAGTCCACCTTACATTGAATGTCCTCCACTATTGTCACTATGGGCCCTCTCAGCCCCTGCTACTACCTCTCTAACTACCTAACACCAACCCCCTATTTACAGGCTCCAACCAAAATGAAACTCCAACTCCCTAGATTCTCCAGCACCAACTAGAAGGAGGATCAAACCTCCTAGTTTACAAGCTCCAACCTGAAGGAAGGTACAACTCCCTGAATTATCTAGCTCCAACACCCTGATTTATAGGATCCAACCTGGAGGACACTACAACTCCCTATATTCTCTAGCTCCAAATGGAAGGAGTATCCAATCCATTTTCCTTACCCCTTCCTCCCTCCCTGAAATATAAATGTAGACTCAAACTATCATTATTGTTTTCATTGTTACATAATCATTATCAAAACCAAACTCAACCTGTCATTGTAATTGCCATTGATCATCAAAACTAGACTCAACTTTTCACTATAGCTATCACTAATATTGATACATCATCATCATCAAAACAAAATCCATCCTAATAACCACATAAATTTTATGCCAAGATCACCAATAAAATCTCCAAATCATGTGCTCAAAATCACCATGATATGCATCAAACCATGATCCAATATGTGCTTAAAGCATGTTCCAAACAATCCATGATATACCTCAAACCATGTACCATTACCATAAAGATATGAATCAACTGTTAGGTAGCTAGAGAGGTAGTAGTGGGGGCCCAGAGGGCCCATAGTGATAATAGTGGAGGCCATTCAATGTAAGGTGGATGACATTCAATGTAAGGTGGACGACATTGCAATTTTTTTTATTTATGTAGTAGTTAGAGGATGAATTTTCCCATAAAAATTATATATCTGAGTTCCTCTCACAATTTAACCTAATTTCCAAAAAAAACTTTGCCAAAATGGAGTCCGAGAAGTGAAGTTATGAGCATTTTAAATTCAGTAGTTTTTCAGGGTTTTTCCGGAAAATGCCGGTATTTTCTGCAGTAATTTATTGTTCTATTTTTTGGGGTTTTCTCATGATGGTGGTGGGACTGTAGAGTTCATAAATTTTCATAGGGTTCTCAGATGGATATTTCTTCTCAAACCCTCAAAGAAACTGTACAGATTACTAAAGCATTCAAAGCCCAATTGTTTGACAGAGTGGATGGCTTTGTAGATGGCCTCAATGATAGTTTTCGTAGTATTCAAGATTCCTTGGGTAAAATGCAGGAGATATTTCTTATGGTGGACTTCAGGGATGAATATAATCAAGAAATATATTCTTGGTGTGATTTTGAGGCCGATTGTGGTGATTGGTATATGGATAGTTGTCATTTCTGGGATGACAACCACTTCCATATTTTATTTGATGACTCTACTCCACCTTATGTATAAAACATCAATGTCCCACATCAGGAGCTAGTTACCAATGTCCAACATGCATATTCTACAATGGTATTGTTCATTCCAGATTCATCTTTGATCATCTCCCACTATGTGGATGGATATTCTTATTTCGATACACATGATAGGCGTCAGTATGGGGAGCAACATTTTCAGTTGGTTATTGGGTGTCGATATCTTCCATGTGGGGTTCACACGAGCAATTGGACATGGGACCCTGGTTTACAATGACGGTTGGACTACTTTAGCATGGTGGCTACCATTTCTCAATGGGGCCCTAGTTCTCTAGTCTACTTCAGCACTATGGTCCACACTTATCCATGGGACCCTGGTATATGATTGTATGTCAAGCGTTGAGGACAACTCTTTCATAAGGGGGATATAATGTAAGNGGGGGGGGGGAAGGGCCCATAGTGATAATAGTGGAGGCCATTCAATGTAAAGTGGGCTAAGTCCACTATATTATTAAATAAGGCCCACTATGGTAGTTAGATATAATAAATGTAAGAGAGATTCTTAGAAGGTTCTACTTCTATAAGATTCCTCCTCTAGAATTTTCTTAGGTGATGGCATCACTATATAAAGGGGCTCAAACAATGTAAGGGGATATGAAGAGAGTATTGTGTTGTGAGTTGTAGCTTCATAGGAGTATGCCCCCTGGAATAGGAAAGTGAACAGGAGAGGATCCCTTCCATAATAGGATCCATTGTATGGTGTTTCCCTACCCCAAGGGTTTGATAGTAATAGAGAAGATTTCACATATTGTTCTTCTATATATGTTGTGGTGCTTTTGTATTCAGTATTTGGTTCTTAACATCAACCATGTGCCAAAACATGTGCAAAATATGTCTCAAACATGTACCGACATCTCCAAGATATAACTCAAGCATATACCAACATCTCAAACATGTGCCAAACCATCCAATATATGCCTCAAAGAATATTCCAACACCATGTGCCAAAGACCTCAAGTATGTGCCATACAATTCAAGATATAAGCCTCAAAATATATATAATAACATAACTTTTCATTCTATAAAACTTGGTACATCATATCTCATACCATCAAACCTTCCTCAAGATTCAACATCAAGACAATATCTCCATCATCAAACTTTTCCTCAGTCTCATGGAACTAGAACAAACAATAGGTGGTGACTTGCTTGAATAGTGTTGTTCAATCTATAGGGGCCTTTTGGGAGAACCTATACCTGACCTATGGGTTTTTCTCAATTAGGGTTACCAAAAACCTTTCCCAATCTAGGGCTCTGAGAATTCCTTCTTCACATTGCTTTATAATGTCAGATTCATTACCTCATATTCACTAAGAGATAACATACTTGCTTGATTGTTGTTGGCCCTTGACTAAGTTTTGAGGAAACATTGATCATGTTTGACCACTTTTGGGACTTCGACAAGATGGTAGAAGATGGAGCGCCAGGCGGAGTTGAGATCATGGGATCTCACATATTTTGTAGGCTTGTGGACCCAAAAAAGGGTTTACTAGGGTTTATGTAATGGGTTATGGTATGTCGGCCCATGGGTTTACCCATGATTAGGCCTTTTTGTAAATGTATAAATAAGTAGCTAAGTGATGTAAGAAGTTTGTCTGGTTGTCTATGTGCACAATATGTTGTAAGTGTTAATGTTGGCCTAGTGCAAGAGGTTGTAAGTTTATTTGTGCAAATAGACTGTGTAAAGTAAGGCTCTATGCTACTAAGGAGTTGGATCTGTGCCTTGACTTGATTTTAGGAAGAAGGATCTAGTGTGCAGCATGCAAATCTCCTATCCTCTGCAGAGTTTGGCTCTGTGGCTTTGTGTACAGGAGCAGAAGAATGTAAGAAGATTGAAGACTAATAGAGAAGAAGAAGAAGTCGGTGGATGTAGCCCCACTCTGGGGTGAACCATGTATATCCTATGTCTTGATGTGCTTCGTGCGATGTGAATTATGTTGTTTATCTGCTTAGTGTTGTTGTTATAATGTATGATGAATGCATATAATGTTATTTCTTAGTGATTAATGGTATTAAACATAAATGAATGCTAGATCTGAGCTAATGCTATGTGCTAAGTGATTAGAAGTTCTTGATCTTTATTGTTACTGCGTTGATCTGTAATAAGATTTTAATCTGCGATGTGAATGAGACTCATGAAATAATGCATATTTTTGTCTGAGAGCTCTGCTAAGTGTTGTAATCACAGATCTGTGTCCTAGCTTGGTTGTAGACACTTGATTCCTGCAACCCCCCATGCTTCTACCTCAGGTGAGACTTCATATTCTTTGCAGGTGTTGCCAAAAAGGCTGGTAGTTAGGGTTTTGTTGGTGCGTTGTTGAAGCATTGAACCCTGGGTCTGCCCCTGTGCCAAGAAATGGTTATGTTGCAGGGAATTGAAACTGTGATTGTTGGGAACTAAAGAAACAAGAAATCTATGTGCGTAGATCTATTTTTGTAGTGTGCAATATTCTACTTGACTTGTGAAGATCTGTGCTAAGAAAGAAACCTGATCTGAAGAAAAGAGGTAATATATTAAAGATTTGTGCTCTGGTAAGGGTAAGATAAGTGGAAAATTTTATTTTGAAAGCATGAATCTAGGTATGTTTGATAGATTTTGTCCTAATCTGAATGGTAGGGCACAATTAGAATAAATAATTGATATCAATAGAGAAAGATATGTTATTCCTATGGATGGCTAGAAGTTTTGGACTAATAAGTGGATGCAGGAACCTAGAAAGAATTTTTGCAGATTGCAAGTCCAGCACTGTGATACCAGTGCGCAGTACAGGAAAGGTGGGGGATCGTTTAAAATAAAGAGAGGATTGACACTTTGTTATAATTGCAGAAGACCGGGACACCTTGCTAAGGAATTCCCTAGTACAGGTCCTATTTGTCTTTATTGTAAAGTTATTGGTCATGAGGTTGAGGATTGTCCAAGAATGATTGCTAAAGTTGAAAAGATGAACATGAGACAAGAAAACTCTAAAGAAAATCAAGAGGCTAAGAGAATTTTGGAGAATCATAAAGAGAAAGAGTCAGAGACTATGTTAGTACAGTTAAAAGAGCTAATGGATGATCATAGAGACATCAGTTTACCAGAGACCCTAAAAGAAAAATAGTGCATAGTTACAAGAATAGAATACCTCGACATAGACTGTGTATTGGATGAAGAAACACACTTGAATATTATGCCAGAAAGCACTTGGGAAATTTTTGGAAAGCCTGCTATGGTACCTTCATTCAGAAGGATAGGCTTGTTTAAAGGAAAGATGATAACCCTATGTGGAAGAGTTACTAATATACCTATGATTGTTCATGAAACATCGACTGAAAAAGAATTTGAAGTCATTAAATTTGTTGAGAAAAATGCCCCTTTTCCACTTTTGTTAGGAAAGACTTTGATTGAGAAGGATCATATTAGAAGGAAAGTAGAGGAGGAAGCTACAAAGAAGAAAAAGAAAGAACTAAGGAACTTCATAACCAGAAAAATATAGTGACTAATAGAGTAACAAGAGGATAAGTCAAAGCAACAGAGGGAAAGAGAATTAGTTGTCGAAGTTGAAGAACACAGAAAGGCTTGAAGCACATGTCCATGAAAGAAATAAGTGTAGCCACCCTTACAATAGTAAGAGAAGGGACATTAAACTCAAAATCTATAAGAGCACATCAGGAGTGCAAAGTCCTTTCACCAGGAGAGAATAAGAATGGGAACAGGATTCTAGAAATTGTTAAAGAAGCTCAGATCACAAGAAATAAGGCCATGAAGCTCAATAAGAAGAAAACTAAGCTACAGGTAGCTATAGAGAATATAAGGAGGACTTCGAAGGAGGCAAGTTTCCAGGATCTGAACCTCACCGGAACAACAGAACCACACAGAATGGGACTTCGCCACGACGAAGCTATATGACCATTGGAGGTGCCCCGATCATTAGAATGATGCCCTGAAACGACTAGAAAATGTAGTTATGAGAAAATGGACCATTAATACCGTGCCATAACAAATGAATTCACATTGATGGATGCATTCCTTCCTGTTGGAGGATTTTTTTACGATGCTTTCTTATTTAACCTGTTGGACGCTACGTTGGGACCACTTTTTTCCACACGTGATTTTACAAGCTACCAGAGAATCGATTGTATATCATGCTGTGATTTCTATACCCTGCCATCCATTGGATTACCTCTCTTATCTGTTCTCCTACCCGATATATTTTTTTACAAGTGTGAATTTCAGGCGAACCTAGCACGTTAGATATATCTGTTGGGGAGATCCTTACGAAGATAATGGATGATGGAAATTTTTTTGTAGGAATATAGGCTTCATCGGCTCGGGGACTGCAAGCATCTCCTTTGACTGGACGTCATTCTAGCCGTGCTAACCCCGTGACTGAGAAGCAAAGTAAGCATCGCGACGATTTGGCTAACACAGAGCAGATCCCGTCAGTCTTGCCAGATTATATATCACCTTTGGTTGGCGCAGTTAACTGTGATATCATCCCACGTGACTTTGAGTACACATTGATCACTACGTACATCCCGAAGGGGATACACATAGTTGGAACCCATTTGGGACAAATCCCATCTCTGAAGAACAACGAATTTAATCTCGGTGATAGAAAGAACTAACCCATGCTCGCACCCCATAGATATTTGATGAAGATGACTAGAAAGAAGTCGTACATAGTCTCCCAGTCGTGGATTAAGTAGTTGGCACAGTCCACAATACTGAATGTAATGAAAATTCCTCACTTTGGCTGACATTAGGAGGTTAACGCTTGAGTTAAAATCCTCCTATCGTGCTATCATGTAGGATATGTATGCCTCGAAAGGCGCATTACTGTGGATTCGATGCTGATCCACTTGATTATAGGACTGAGTATGCAGGGACCGGACCCTCAGTAGTTCTACCCAGGGAAGACTTTAGATCGCTCCCTAGAACAATGCATAGAGGATTATGGTGATTTATAAAAGGGAAATTGAGGCTACAAGGTAGCCTCTATCCAGAATGGCACAGTGTGTCTCACTTGCCAACTTATAATTGGCAAGATCATCAGAAAGAACCGTCTGAAACAGGTCATTGGGTTCATAGTGGACCTTGCTAGGAAGTGCGTGGAGGGGATGAAAATGAAATGGGCGAGTTACCTCGTCAATGAGATCAAGAAATACTATCGTGATGTGTAGGATCAGGGGTATGAGTTCCATTTTAGCTGGTTACTTATATTGATCATGTTTGTTGCTTGGAAGATGCCGGAAGGAGCAAAATTTTCAGAAGTTGAGCCATAGGAGCCATTGGACGCAAGGTTCTCCACCTTATGGTATATGAATGACATGTCGAAGTAGTGGAAGTCGAACATTGTGTTCCATGCCTACTACCATCAACTGAAGCATGATATTGAGGCATTTCCACACATGACACCGAACACATTGCACTAGTACATACTGCTAGCGAAGTTCCACGTAGATCGACACTTTATCTATATCATTGCGTGTAGGGATGAGAGAAAGGAGGAGTTACACTCTATAAGTTTACCGATGAATACATGGAGTATATCACCAAATAATGGTCGGTGGAGTTCCTTATACCATTTGAAGATACATAGCTCTTGTTGATACTAAGAGGGGGGTGAATTAGTATCAAGTACAATTTAAAACCTTTTTCAACTTATAATTAAACCATTCAATTATATCCAATGAGAAATGAACAATGGTATAAGAGTTACACCAATACACCACAATACACCATG
>ML778552.1:1216637-1228092 GCA_009831015.1 Picea engelmannii
TTTCTTATTTTGTAATTCTTTTCTTTAATTGTCTTCAGGGCCTACATGTACAATTCACTTTGTCATCTTCAAAAATTCATTTCTCCTCAACCATGAGGATCCACGTGACGTGCCACATACCACCGGAAAGAGCATTATGTATAATATCCATCCATGGGTGTTGTATCTTCATTTTCATTTTCCTTCATGTCCAAATAACTTCATCAATCTTCTGGTCCAAAACCCATGACTAGGGTTGACATCAATGACAACAACCAATCTTCCAACAGCTCTCTAATGCAGACATCATAGGAAGCCCCTTGGTCACCCAGGTCCAACATGTCAGATAGAGAAGCGCGAAGAAAAAGAATAAAAAGGTAGAATTCCATCATATAGAAATTGATGAGGAGGACAACGCCTCGATAGAAGATGGATCTGGCTCGCAAGAAGGAGGAGGAGAAGACCAAGGAAATGGAAAAGGAGGAGGGGATGAAGGAGAAATGGAAGAAGAAGGCAAAGCTACACCACCTCAGGATCCCCCTATTGGAACAGAGACTTCGCATAAAAGGAAGGATTCTCTAGAGAAACGTTCGACAAGAAAGAAGACATGTGCCAGTAATCCCAAGATGAAGGCCACGCTCACATAGGACGACGTCGATATAATCATCGCAACCGTGGAGGATTCTTCAGAGGATATATTGCAGCAATATAGAGAAAATAAGTAAACATTGTATGGAAGAATCGAGAAGGAGCTGAAGGAGATACAACAATCCATTTATTCGAGCCACACAGCTCCTACTGTGCATTCTTCGTCAAAAATTGTAAAATTGGGGGATGAGACCGCCCAATCACGAAGACTAGAATATGCAACAGAGGCTCAACTTCATCAAGTCCATTAAGAGAAGGATAAGGCTACAAAAGCCTTGAAGAAAGAAAAGGAGGAGGTCTTAGAGAAACTACAAGTTGCGCAGTCTTGCGTAACCACCTACGAGAAGTAAAAAGATGAAAGGGAGATTTTCAAGGAGAACAAAGCAAAGATACATAAATAAAAATACCTGCTGCTCACAAAGAAGACTGTGGTCAAAGAGGCAGTGACTAAATCACTTCGCTCTATTTCAGGCTTGGCACAGGAGGAACAAGAGTCAGTCGAGATTCAAGTGGGGAAGCTCGTTGAGGCCATTCAGCGGCTTCAAGCAAGGATAACAGAGTTAGATATCCAATACGTGTCGAGCAATACGCAAGAAGTACGTGATTAGAGGGAGGAAGTCTCCAAGATCGCGATTGGAAGGATCAGGACCCTCACCTCATATTGTAATCAGTTGAGTGATTGAAGACCCAGAGCTGAGGAAAATAGAAGCGCAATTGTAGGAGGTTCAACAACAGGCATCCACCATGTAGGCGCAGATGAAGCTACTCACTACTGTCAAGTAAATGAAGATATCAAAGGAGCAGTGCCCAGTCCAGCAATATATTACTACCATCCAGAGCAGAGTCATGGAAGTTACACAGAGACTACAACTAGTGCAGGATGAAGCCTGCACAATTTTTTAAGAGATTGAAGGACAAGGCTCACGGCTAGACCAAGTGGTTACGACAGTGGAACAACACCTTGAAGGGATTGCTACAAATCAAATGAATCAGAAGTTTGTCAAGAAGGAGGCTCTGGCGAGGTAGTGTTTCCCATATCTGAGTGACTCGGGATGATTCACAGGTGATTCTTGGGGGCCTCTTGTCGCTTGACCAAGTTTTGAGGAAACATTGGTCATGTTTGACCACTTTTGGGACTTCGACAGGATGGTCGAAGATGGAGCGCCAGGTGGAGCTAAGATCGCAGGAGCTCACTTGTTTTGCGGGCTTGTGGACCCAGCAAAGGGTTTACTAGGGTTTATGTAATGGGTTATGGGATGTCATCCCATGGGTTTACCCATGATTAGGCCTTTTTGTAAATGTATAAATAAGTAGCTAAACAATGTAAGAAGTCTGTCTAGTTGGCTATGTGCACAATATGTTGTAAGTGTTAATGTTGGCCTAGTGCAAGAGGTTGTAAGTTTCTTTTTGAAAAAAGACTGTGTAAAGTAAGGTTATGTGCTACTAAGGAGTTGGCTCTATGCCTTGACCTAATTTTGGGAAGGAGGAACTAGTGCGCAGCGTGCAGATCTCTTGTGCTCTGCGGAGTTTGGCTCTTTGTCTTTGTGCATAGGAGAAAATGAATGTAAGAAGATTGAAGACTCATAAATAAGAATAAGAAGTTGGTGGACGTAGCCCCACTCTGGGGTGAACCATGTATATCCTATGTCTTGATGTGCTTTGTGTGATGTGCATTATGTCATTTATCTACTTAGTGTTGTTGTTATAATGTATGATGAATGCATCTGATGTTATTGCTTAGTGCTTAATGGTATTAAATATAAATGAATGCTATATCTAAGCTAATGCTATGTGTTAAGTGATTGGAAGTGCTTGATGTTTATTGTTACTACGTTGATCTATAATAAGAGTTTAATCTTCTATGTGAATGAGACTCATGAACTAATGCATATTGTTTTGTAAGCGCTCTGCTAAGTGTTGTAATCACGGATCTGTGTCCCATCTTGGTTGTAGATACCTGAGTCCTACAACCCCCCCTTCTTCTACCTCGGGTGAGACTTCATCTTCTTCGCAGCTGTTGCCGAAAGGGCCAGTAGTTAGGGTTTTGTTGGTGAGATTTTGAAGCGTTGAACCCTGGGTCTACCCCTGTGCCAACAATTGCTTGCTTAGTTGATCAAATGAGAGGATATTTGATGTGCATTTTTACCCTTCCAAGTAACTCCTTTATTTGACTTTTTCTTCCTCTCCAACCTGTAAAACTCAATCATACAAGTCTACATGGAAAGGTAGTTATACTAATAAATAAATCGTTAGTTTGGTTAAATATGAAATAAATTAAATGTAACTAGTGTTCTAGATATCATATATTAAATAACTATAAATTAAACATTGAGAACACATAATTTTGAAGGAATGAGCATCTTATTAAAAAACAACATTTTGGAGACTAATCATTTACATGTACTGAAGCAACACTACTCTGTCAAAAGGAATTTGGGTCCCTCCAACCAATCTTCTACTATAAGGCAGATCTCAACCTTTTCACCACCGACAAAGTCAAGGAGGATTCAAGGATAATCCTATATATATATAAGGGTGTTCGAGGATGTCTAGAAACAAGGATTTCCAGGTTGAGAACCATCAAAGAAGGGGATTTTTAGGTCCTTGCAGACATGGAAGAAATTAGTGAATCTATTGTTTGCTTTGATATGCACTTAATAATTACCTTTATCCTTGGATCAAATTCTCTATTTAAACCATCTTCAATCAGTTGAAGATGGTTTGGTATGGGTAAATGAAGTTAGGAAACTAACCAAACCCGTAACTCAACTTAAAAAAAATATATCATTTATTAACATGTATGTAACGAAACCCACGTATATGCATGCTGCATAATTGACAAGGTGTGTACAAGTTCCAAAAAAATGTTTTTTAGAATATTTCAAGGAGGTATGGGGAAAACGTGTATATAAGTAGGATATGGACCAGACCAATAAGATAATCAATGCTTCAATGGTGGCAATTGATGCTATAACAAGGGTGGATATTTCAAAGTTGTTGGAGTTCTCCATTTACATACAATCAATGATCTATCATAGCATTACATAAATAGGAAGTAATTTAATTTTAACATGAATAAAATAACATCAAACACAAAAAATAAATCATAATGAACTCACTAACTTTACCTTGGAAATCCAAAAGGTAAAACCATCTTCGAATGGGGATCAATGTCTTCATTTTGGCTAATATTTGATTACAATGTTGTCCCTTCTCTTAGTGATTTATCTCCTTGGCAAAGGATCCATTGAGAATTAATGTGAAGGAGGAAATTGGGAGATATGTGGGGATAATAGGAATTCCAACAACCATGGCCCTTCATTTCACATTCCTCAACCTTCTCCCATATTTTGTCTTTTTCTTTTTATTTTTAATTATCACATTTTTTCTTCTCACTCTCATTTTCATCTGATTCAAAATTTACTTTTCATTTTATTAAATAGTTTTATAACCTTTATTGTTTGTTGAATTAACTTTCAAGTATTGAGTCTTACAACCATTCATCAATTCAGTTCCATTCCAAATAACACCTCCCCATTGAAATGCTTTTTGGACTCCAAAATCTCAAGGAAACCAATCTAGATCAATACATCTTTTGTCTACTTTTGGAATGTGGCTCTAAATATAGCTCCTGGAAATAGCTATAACTCTGTATTTGGATCTAGATCATGGCTCTAGTTCTGGTTATGTCTCTATCATTGGTTCTGGATCACTTATTCTCACAATGAAAAAGTATGATCATTGACTCTCATCTTTGAGAAATATCTATACATGATATCTAGAATCAACATACATTACCATATCCCTCTTAATATTGGAGACACTCCATCCTAGTGGCCAATGATTCCATGTCAAATGATGGAATATGTAGTCTGACTCCATCACACTATTCCATCACATAACCATTTCACAAGGGAAGTGTGGATACATTCTATTTCTAGGATCAGTCACTTTCCAGCATGGAAATAACTCTCCAATTTTTTCGCATGCTTGCAATAAAACCATGGAGTTCTCATGAAATATCCAAAGGTCATTGACCTCCATGCACCAATATGCTACACATTTTCAAGATGGGGTTCTTCGGATGCAATACCAAAAACAAGAACTAGATTGTTGTTACCCTTGGAATAAATCTATTTTCCATCATATTGGTGTCATTGACCTCCTTTGTTGTTATAGCTCATTAGCTAGCTAATTCTATTTAGAATATAGGTATCTATTCATCTTATTCAATATTCACTCTCCATACCCTTCTCCTTACTATCCAGTTTTTGGGGTGAATCTCTATATAAAGTCGCCAAAAATTTGCTTCCCAATGGCCACTCAAATTGGAGTGGTGGAAAATTTTATCAGTGTTATTACATGGACTGCTTGTGATAGTCCTTTACTTCCTATGTCTCTGAATTAATTGTTGTATTAAATAATTATTCTTGTCCTTATTCCTATGAAACCCTTCAATATTTTGGCATGCAACTTGCTTCTCCTATAAATATGCCTCAAGATGGACCATCTTCTTGCAAAATGAGCAAGCCTTTGAATACTAACAATTGGTAGTGTTATGGCCTCCCTTTTGGAAACATTGGCAAGCAAGGGTTGCCTTGTTTGAGGTGTACCTCTTGGTATTCTTCTTATTATTTCCTTGGTTGATATTCTTGCCATACCCCATATTATTATTAATTATATAAATAAATAATAATAATAAATAATAATAATAAATAAGTATAACAATTGCCCTAAATGGGTCATAATAAGTACTTATACGAGTAAATAATAATAAATAAGTATAATAAGTATCCTAAAGGGGTCATAATAAGTACTTATTATGGATATTTTGGTAATAAAAGAAAATATAAAAATAATTAACATAAATCTATGGAGAAACCCTAAAATATAATAAATAATTAAATAATGGATCCTAGGGATGGGTTCTTTACCATGGATGGATTCTATATAAGGATGTAGAACAAGGATAAAATACATCTCATTTTGCTTGGGAAATTTGAGGACATGGATAAGAAGAGATTGCATAGTAGTGGGTTGAGGGCTCGGGGGAACTCGGTCATGATGAATGAGAGGTTGGTTGAGTGGAAATTCATCCTCCACTTCCTATTGCAGTTGTTCATATATAAGACCAATGTATCACTACATTTTTGAAGTCACCAAATTACAGGTATGTTCGTTCTAGGTAAGTTCCTACCCTCTCACTACTCTTGTGAGTTAAGTAAAATTTATTGAGGTTTTCATGTGTTATAAATCAATTGTTATTTAAATTTATGATTGTTATTATATTAGGCCATTACATGTTCAGTATGTGGTGATATTCTTATTCAAGCAATTTATACACAAGATGATGCATTGTTGTCAAGATTTGTTTTAGTTGAGGTTCAAATAGAGCCCATTGAGGAAAACAAAGGACCTATTGGAACTACCCAAAATGACCAAGATATGGCAGATTTAGATGAGGGGGAAACTACCGCCACACAAGAACCAGTGGTTCCCAACATAGAAACAACTAAGCACAATCATACTGCTAAAAATATCATTGAGACTCTATAGGATGAGAAATAAGATAGTGAAAAGAAAACATAGAGAATTTCGCAGGCTGATACACAGGAACCTATCATAGATATTGTTGATACACAGAAACTGCCAGTGCCTAATGATGAGATAACTCAGTCTGTAAAATATTCATATCATCAGTCCCAATTTTGATATCCTTATCATTGAAACTCACAGATGGAAATATTTATCCTTTATAATTTCAGTAAGGTGCAATCCCTATTAAAGAGCATGAAAGGGTCATCCACGATATCAAGGAGAAGTGAGAAGATGAACTTATGTTCCAAAAGTAGAAGTGGGATGAGATTAAGGAAGAAATAAGAAAATTGAAGAAGCTCAAGGACCAATTACATACCTTGCAGAAAGAAAAGAGGAAAATGCATGAGTTGACACATCATTTATTGACTTGTAGAGGTCCTTCCCCTACTTGCCCTTTGTTCCTTCAAGAACAATACATCGTCTTCTTTCTAGCAACCATAAAAGAAGACAGATCCTACAGGTTTGACACCATCATCACATTTTTGGAATCCTTTTCCCAGAGTAATCGTGTATATCAACACATGTTGTGTGAATTATATATGCACGAAGTAATTTGGTTTGGTGAAAAAATGTTTAACCTTTCACTGTATGTTGGAGACATCCAACTAAGAGCCTTCTATTGGAGATACGTCACACACATCTAGTATTTATTTTTTGTAAGTTTTTCCTTGTGTTTATTAGTCATTATTTAGTTTCCTATAGTTTAGGGACAATATTATCTTCAGTTCACACTTCAGTTTGATCAGTTGAGTGGAGTCTAGATGCCACATTGGAATTATCACCATGCAACATTGGGATCATCACTAGCTAACGCACATTGTCCTTGGGATCATCACCAGACTAGTGCATTACTCATGATTCCCTATTATCCTCCTCATTTAAATATGTTTTAGTCAGTTAACTAAAGACTGGGAGACTAGTTAACTCAGACTAGGTGGCAGTTCACTCCTGTAACTTCCTGAGAGACTATACTAGGTGGTTGTTTACTCCCGTAACTGTTGGTGTGTGTCCAGATCACTCTAGACCACCACTATTGCACAATGTATTCTCCTACAGTGCATATTAGTTGAGTTATATAGAGTATATAATGTGTAAATTATCATTCATTCATTTGGCTAATGAGAATTCTTCCATTCTTTCTCTCGTGCTTGTCTTTTTTCATATTTTCTTTTCAAATTGTGTATGTCATTTTCTAGCTAGATCTATTATGTGTAGGTTCAATGAATTTACACCTTCACCTTGTTTGTCAATAAGAAGGTGAAGTGGAAGTTATATCATAACATTATATAGAAACATCAAGAAAAAAAATTAGTATGGATTAGGCGGGAACCCACTCCTATTGATAAAGTAATTAGAACTTACCATGAATTCTTTAGCTCAGCAGATTGCGTTGCTATTGTGAATAATGTTTAAAATGAATTTTGGATATTTTCTCTAGGTGTATTGACATGCAATTACAATAATATTTAGAAGGTAGTAATCTTAGATGGGAGGCCTCTGATAATGAATTAAAGAGAAATGATCCCTATGGTTACCCAAATTTTACTCATTCTCTTTCAAGAGTAGCTAGATACATTAATTGTATAAAAAAATTGGCATCTAAATGGCTTAGTATTAGATACCAGTTTCCTTTGATTTGGCTTTTTGTAAGCAAGTATCATCAATGTTATCAGCTAAGACAAGAAAATGAAGAAAAATAGTTGATATATTTAATCACTTCCAATGACTACATTTCTATTCGGGAAGAATCTTGACATCCATCATTCCTGCTGCGACTCAGACTCTAAATGATAAATGGACTACATGAGGACATGCAGTTACTTTAGTTGGGTGGAGATGTTGGGTTCGAAAAATGACATCTTTTTCCACCTTTTTCTCATCATATTCCCCATTTTCTTCATGTCATCCATATCCTTTTCACACCCATTGTAACATCCATATTTCACTGACCATAATTTCATAACACTGATTAGTCTTTGAGGACACTTGTGTGCAAGTGATCCGTCTAAACATGGTACATTATGATGATATGATTTGGTTTATAAATTTATGTTATGATTGAGTATTGAAATTTTGATGTGTTATTTATATTGATGTATAACATTGAAAGGTATCATGATGAGGTTTCATTAGTGTGCAAGAAATGTGACATGTTGAGGATGTTGATGGCATCGACATAATTCCTTAGACTCCAGACCGATTCAGGGAGTGGACTATTGACTTTGAGTATGTGTACTTGATTTTATTATGCATGTGTTATGATGATGATTTCAGTTATGGATTTCAAGTATAAGAGTCATTAATATTATTTTGTTAGTGGATGCATGCACGATGATGTTTACTAATCCAACTCACATATGGAGTAAAGTTGTCATACAAAGATATCAGATAGATCATGGAGAGGTGTGGAAGTGTCTTTGGCACAACCTAATAGAACTCCCTTCATGACCTGAACTGAGGGTTAATCACTACCTTGTTATTGAGAGGTTCATGATGTCATGAGTATTGGTTGTGGAGCCTGAATATATTCTTGATTCAAAGGTATTTGTTTTCAGCCATGTTTATACCCCATGAATACTTTACACCCCAGAAGAATGCACACTTCTCCACGCGGGGGAGTGCAGGGGGGTCAACCCCCTCTGCGAGGTCTGGGGGAAAGTGGGCCCTCGACGGGGGTTCGGGGGTGAAGCCTCGAAAGGAAAAATTGTCTTGTAAATGTATATTGTAATTTCATATTAAATTTGGACCATTCATTATAAGGTCAAAGATCTAACGGTAGAAGTTATGTTAGGGTTTTTTTCCCTAGAAGGAAACCCTCTTTTATGAGGGAAATGTATTGTGTCTATGTATCATTATGAATATTGTATTCCAAATGAGGAGAATGTGAGAGAAAGAAGAGGAAGTTACAATGGATGTGTTGTAGGTTGTATCCCTTCATTTTTTGGATAATATTAAAGGAAGGACCTGACAATTTCTCTAGTGGACGTAGCCCACACTAGGTGAACCACGTATATTTGTGTCTCTATTGTATTATGTATATTCTATGTTTTATTTCCACATTTGTTTTATTTTATTTCTCTGCGATCCTGTTTTTCTAACAATTGGTATCAGAGCAAAAGGTAACTCACAGGAAAAAGAGGGTTCCTGGTTCGTGTGGGAGCAATGGAGGAAGATGGAAATTTTAGGGTCGATAAATTTAATGGCCAAAACTACCAGTTATGGAATATGTAGATGGAACATTATTTATATGAGAAGGATTTATTTCTACCATTGGGTAGAATAGAAAATAATCCAACAACCATGAATGACAAAGAATGGGAGATTCTTGACAGAAAGAATCTAGGAACAATACGGTTGAGCCTGGCAGTGTTGGTGGCTTTCAATATTTTGAAAGAAAAGACAATGAAGGAGATGATGGAAGCATTGGATAAAATGTATGAAAAACCCTGAGCATCCAATAAGGTATTTCTGATAAAGATATTATTTAATATGAATATGTTAGAAGGTGGGTTTGTTGCAGATCATTTAAATCAATTTAATACGGTTACTAATCAACTAAGTTTTGTAAAAGTGAACTTTGATGATGATCTCATGGCTCTTCTAATCTTGTGATCATTTCCATAAGTTGGAAGAACTTGGTCATGGATGTAATTAACTCTATCTCTAATTCAAACACTTTAAAATTTGATGATGTTGTTGGTGTTATCCTTAGCGAAGAAATGCGATGGAAAATATCAGGTGAGACATTAGGTAATTCGTTGAACATGGAGAACATGGGAAGACAAAAGGATAGAGGAAAGGGCTCAGGAAACCATGGGAATTATAGGAAGGGAATATCCAAATCCATAATTGGAAAGATAGAGTGATGGAATTGTGGGAAGAAAGGACATCTGAAGAAAGACTACATAGCTACAAAGAAACAAAGAGATGGATAGTAGGAGAAAAATCAGGAAGCAAATGTAACATGTGATGTGTTACAAGATGCTTTGATTATTTCTATAGATAATATTTTTTATTCTTGGGTAGTAGATTCATAGGCTTCATTTCATGCCACACTACATAGGAAACATTTTCTAGATTATGTTCAAGGTGATTTTGGATAGGTTAATTTGGATGATGATGCACCATGAAAAATTGTTGGAATGGGAAAGGTAAAAATAAAGCAAAGGAATGGAAACCAATGGTTCTTGAAAGAGGTAAGACATGTTCCAGATCTAAGGAAAAATATAATTTTAGCAGGGCAGTTGGAAAGTGAAGGTTGTATATCCATATTTACAGATAAATGTTGGTTGTGGAGCGTGATTATCTTCCTGATTCAGAGGTCTTTTACTTCCAGCCGTGTTTATACCCCATGAAGTATTTACACCCCAGAAGTATGTACACTCTTCCATGTGGGGGAGTGCAGAGGGGGGGTACCCCCTCTGTGGGGTCTAGGGGGGCTATCCCCCTGTTTGGGGGGTCTGGGGGCAAGTGGNGGGGGTTCGGGGGCGAAGCCCCCGAAGGAAAAATTGCCTTGTAAATGTATATTGTAATTTCATTGTAAATCTGGACCATTCATTATAAGGTCGCAGATCTAACATTAGAGATTATGTTAGGGTTTTTTTCCCTAGAAGGAAACCCTCTTTTATGAGGGAAATGTATTGCGACTATGGTTGATGGCGAATATTGTATTCTGAGAGAGGAGACTGTGAGAGAAAGAAGAGGAAGTTACAACAGGTTTTTTTGTAGGTTGTGTTATCACTCCAAGAAACTCCTTAGGGTTGTAGACTAAGGATGCTTGGTAACTTAATAAATCATGAATAATGAAAGTATGGATCAATGGGATAATAGAGAGTAACTAATGACAAGACAACTCACAATGCAATCGAACGAAACAGTTCTTTTAGGAATCAATGAACAGACAGAGTAATATCAAAGGTATGGAGAAAACGGATCTAGATAATCAAGTACAACAGTGTGTAGGATCATACAAGCCAGCAAGAATTCCTTTAGTTCAAGTTTATGAGCTAAATAAGAAGATGACAGTTCTTAATAGCTGAGCTAAAATGAAATAAAGTACAGAACATGGAATAGATGAAGAAATATGTCATTAACAACAAAAGAAGACTGATTCTGTATTGAAAAATAAGTGTCTTAGTACAATAGCCAAAGAGTATCCAAAATTGAACCCCTTAGTGCTCCAAATGTCTTTGGATTTATAGCCTTACAAGATGAAATCTAGATCCTTGAA
>ML778552.1:1228142-1255446 GCA_009831015.1 Picea engelmannii
ACAAGTGTAGGATGAGATCCTATAAAAATGGATCTAGAATGGAAAATCAAAACAAAATAGGAAAGGTCCTATTTAATGATTTCTAAAAATAGAAGATTGTTGATGAAGTGCAGTTTTAGCCTCCCAAGGTTGTTTGATTTGGTACTCCAAAGCTAAAATTCGAATTGGGTGATGTGTCATTTGATCCCTATCAATTTTCCCTTGAAAATCACCAAATATAGTCAAAAAAATCCCTTTTGACTTTCATCTCCAAGAATGGCCTTCAGATTTTGATTTGATAATTCATAACCAGCTTATTGAAGAAGATTTCAAACCATTCAAACCCAAAAAATCCTGATCTGGGTGAAAATTTGGCTATTCTGGCCGTGACAGGCTTTCACCAGCTAACTTACCCAAAAATCTACTCCTTATCTATTGAAAGGCGGAGCTTTCACCAGCTAACTAGTTATAATTCTACCTTCTGCACTAGTGAAAGCGCATATTTTTTCAAAATCAAATTTCTCATTCATGGAGAGTCTGTTTTGCATGCTTAAATAGTCGATCGACATCTACAAATCCTAATATTTCCAATGGTGCTTTCAAATCTCCATTTGGAGCCCAGGAAGCTATCAAAATTTTCCCTACAATATTAGGCATCATTCTTTCAAAAATGTCGGTGCATTTTTTATCGCTAACAGGTTGTATCCCTTCATTTGTTGGATAATAATAAAGGAAGGACCTGACAATTTCTCTGGTGGACGCATCCCACACTGGGTGAACCACGTAAATCTGTGTCTCTCTTGTATTGTGTATCTTCTGTGTTTTGTTTCCGCATTTGTTTTATTTTATTGCTCCACGGTCCTGTTTTTTCTAACAACAATAAGTTGTGGAAGGTCACCAAAGGATCATTGGTGATAACAAAAGGAGAGAAGGTAGGTACATTGTATTTATGTACTGGTAATACTGACTCTTCTATCTCTTTAGATTCTACAGGAGTGGATACAACACTATGGCATCATATTCTTTGACACATGAGTGAGAAGGGGATGTAGATACTTCACAAAAGAAATTGTTGCCAGATATTAAACAAATTTATTTGGATTTCTGTGAGCATTGTGTTTATGAAAAACAAAAGAGAGTCAGATTTCTCAAAGCCGGAAAATAAAAGAAGAGTGAAAGGTTATATCTTGTGAATACATATGTATGGGGACTATCTTAGGTATCATCTCTTGGTGGCTCTCATTATTATGTTACTTTTATTGATGATGCAACTAGAAAAGCTTGGGTTTATTGCATTCGACAAAAATCTGATGTTTTTGAAACTTTTAAGAAATGGAAAGCTTTGGTTGAGAATGAGACATGAAAAAGGTTGAAGTGTCTTAGATCAGAAAATGGAGGTGAATATTACATCAAGGAGTTTGATGATTACTATTCATACCATGGGATTCGTAGAGAGAATATAGTTCTAGGAACACCACAAAAAATGGTGTGTACGAAAGAATGAACAGAACAATCATGGAGCGTGCAAGGAGTATGAGATTGCATGTTGGTTTGCCCTTACAGTTCTGGACAGATGTTATAGATATTGTTGTTTACTTAATAAACATAGGACCTTAAAGATCTTTGGATGGTGGAATTCCAGAGGAGGCATGGACAGCTAAAAAGGTAAATTTTTCCTTTTTGAAGACTTTTGGTTATGAAGCATTTGTCCATGTTGATAAACAAAATAGAACAAAGCTTGAGGCAAAATCGAAGAAGTGTACTTTTATTAGATACAATGTTAATGATTTTGGTTATCACTTTGGGATTATGAAAATCACAAAATCACTAGGAGTAGAGATGTCATATTCAATGAGACGGTCATGTAGAATGATCGGTTGCAGGGAAAGATATAAGAAAAATAAAAACCAAAATACACAGTGCTTGATGAGATTTCTGAAAAAGAAACTTCAAAGGTAACTGAAAATAAAAATGTACAACAACAGGAACAATAGGTACCTCAAACTCATGCAAGTGTTCTTAGAATATCTACCAGGTTAAGTAGACCCCCTAAACAATACTCTCCTTCATTGTATTATTTACTGTTGATTGATTCTGGTGAACCAGAATGTTATGAAGAGACAATGTAGGTAGACACTAAAAAGAAGTGGGAGGAAGGAATGAAAGAGGAAAAAGATTCCCTAGTAAATAAGCAGACTTGGGATTTGGTTCAGTTTCCTGCAGAAAAAAGAGCATTGCAAAATAAATGGGTTTACAAGTTGAAGGAAGAATATGGAGGAAAAAAGTAGTACAAGGCTAGACTTGTTGTAAAGGGGTTTGCACAAAAGGAAGGTATATATTTTGATGAAATATTTTCTCCTGTTGTTAAAATGACTTCAATTAGGACTATTTTAAGTCTTGTGGAAGTAGAAGATTTGCATCTTGAACAATTAGATGTAAAAAAAAACTTTTCTCCATGTGGATTTGGAGGAAGAGATTTATATGCAACAACCACAGGGGTATGAGGTTAAACAGAAGGAGAATTTGGTATGAAGGTTGAAGAAGAGATTGTATGGCCAAAAGAAAGTTACAAGGAAGTAGTATTTGAAGTTTGACAGGTTTATGATATAACAAGGTTATAGTAGATGTCATTCTTATCACTATGTTTATTTTAAAAGGCTAGAAAATGGAAGCTATATTATCTTTCTATTATATGTAAATGACATGCTTGTTTCAAGGTCTAATATGTAGGATATAAATGTGCTCAAGAATAAGTTATATAATTCATTTGTGATGAAGGATTTGGGTGCTGCAAAGAAAATCCTTGGTATGAGAATAACAAGAGACAAGAAAAATCACAAATTGGAATTGTCTCAGGGTGAGTACATAGAGAAGGTGTTGGAGAGGTTTAGAATGTAGAATGCAAAACCAATTAGTACACCTTTGGCCAGCCATTTCAAATTAACTAAGGAAATGTGTCCCAAGACACGAAAGGAGATAGAATATATGTCCAGGGTCCCTTATTCATCAACAATTAGCAGTTTGATGCATGCAATGGTTTGCAAAAGACCAGATATTTCACATGTAGTGGGAGTTGTGAGTAGGTATATGAACAATATAGGTACAGAATGTTTGGAGGTAGTAAAGTGGATTCTTGGGTATTTGAGAGGTACTACTACTCATGCATTATGTTTTGGAGGTTTTGACATTATTCTACAGGGATATGTTGATTCAGATATGGCAGGTGATAAAGATAGCAGGAGGAGCACCACAAGGTATGTCTTTACTATAGGTGGAACATCGGTCAGTTGGATTTCAAAACTGAAAAAGGTTGTTTCACTTTCAAAAATAGAGGCAAAGTATGTTGCTTCTACAGAGGCCAGTAAAGAGATGATTTGGTTACATAGGTTTATGGAGGAATTGGGAAAGAAGCAGGAGAATAGCAGGTTGTACTATGACAGTGAGAGTGCCATTCATCTTACATATAACTCAACCTTCCACTCAAATACTAAGCATATACATCTCAGGTAGCATTTCATATGATCTGTCTTGGAAGATGGACATTTGAAGTTAGAAAAGATACACACTAGCCATAATCCTGCAAACATGTTAACAAAGGGAGTAACCAGGGAGAAACTAAGTTCCTGCTCAGTTTTAGTTGGTCTTCAAGCATGAAGGTAAAGATGAGAAATGTACACTTTACACCCCATGAAGACTTTACACCCCATAATAATGTACACTTCTCTTCTTAGGGGAGTGAATGGGGGGTTACATCCCCTGCAGGGTCCATCCCCTCGACTGGAGGGTCCAGGGGAAAGCGGGCACCCGACAGGGGTTTAGGGGACAACATTCCCCAATGGGGTTCGAGGGAAAATCCCCTAAAGGAAAAATTGTCTTGTAAATGTATATTGTAATTTCATAGTAAATCTAGATCATTCATTATAAGGTTGTATATATGATAGTAGAAGTTATGTTAGGGTTTGTTTCCCTAGATTGAAACCCTCTTTTATGATGGAAATGTATTGCGGCTATGTATCATTGTGAATATTGTATTCTGAGTGAGAAGACTGTGAAAGAAAGAAGAGGAATTTACAGTGGGTGTGTTATAGGTTGTATCCCTTCATTTGTTGGATAATAATAAAGGAAGGACTTGGCAATTTCTATGGTGGACGCAGCCCACACTGGGTGAACCATGTATATCTATGTCTCTATTGTATTGGGTATCTTATGTGTCTTATTTCTGCATTTGTTTTATTTTATTGTTTCACGATCCTGTTTTTCTAATGGTGAGGGCAGACTAAGAAAGTCGCTCACAATAAGTTATGTGGGGCGCACAATAAAGCAATTTCTTTATTCCTCAATAATCCCTTAGTTTCACACAAGATCGACAAGTGGAGTATTGACTCCAAGCATCAGACAACTTCCAAACTAAGTCAAATGGCGAGTGGCACCCTTGGAGAACATAGGTGCGTCTTGAAGGGCATGTCACATGTCAATCTAAATAAAAATAAAGAAAAGGAAACATCAAGAGAAATTAATAAAAAAATTAGAAGACTTTAAGAGGATAAAATGAATGCTTAGAAATTGTTAGAGAAGAGAATACAAATTAAATATTAATTTGTAAACCAGAAAACATAAAAAAATCTAAGGCTAGATGTTTTTTACTAAATAATGTTTATAATAATGTGTTTAAGGGAAAATTATACTAAATAAACACTAGTAAAGAGAGAATAAAAGGATAGACTTATGCACAAAGTGTGCGTGAAATTAATAAAATAATTTTTTAAATTAAAAGAAATTAATTCTTGAGAGAATGGGTTGTCAACATAGAGCTAGAATCCTAAGTCAAGCTATACTCTAAATCATAACTAAGAGAAGAGTCCTAATAAAACTCCAACTATAATTTAGTTAGGAGACATAAAAAAGGAGAAATTGGGGAATTAAGGAGCAACTAGGAGAAAATATAGGAACTAATGGTGGAGGTGAGGAAAAATTCAAAATTTATTTAATTAAAAAAAAAAAACATGTGCAACTTGGGGAAAGTGTGACATGTGTTGAGGGTGAATAATCTATAATTTAATTATTAAAAATTATTGAATTATACATGAATTGACAAGTGTCAAGACAAATTTTCTTATAAAAAGAAGAGTAAGGAGGAAAGGACCCTATTGTTGGATGACTGAAATGTTGTCAAATTTCTATGACTAGTTTTCTTGTGTGAGTTGGGATGCAAGTCTTGTGTAGGAGGTGGAAGACTCTCCTTGTGAGGTGTTGGCCCTCAACCAAGTTTTGAGGAACCTTGGTCATGTTTAACCACTTTTGAGACTTCGACAGGATGGTCAAAGACGGAGCGCCTAGGCGAAGCAGATATCACGGGATCTCGCCCCCTTTTGTGGGATTTTTGGGTTTAGGGTTTATGTAACGGGTATGGGATGTTAGCCCATGGGTTTACCCATGCTTAGGCCACTTTTGTAATGTATAAATAGGGAGCTAAGAAATGTAATATGTAGTAGTAGCGGATGTGTGTGGATAAGTGCAAGTATTTGTAAACGACTTTGTGTATACTGTGTGTTAAGACTTGCAGATACAAGTGCAAGTGATTGTAAGAGGCTTTGTGCACAGACTGTGTAAGGCTTGGTGCTTGGACCTAACTCAAGGAAGGAGGATCTGGTGAGGTGCGTGCAGATCTCCAGTCCTATGTGGAGTTGGATTTGTGGCTCTGTGGATGTAAGAAGATTGGAAGAATATAATAAAGAAGAAGAAGAAGAGTTGGTGGACGTAGCCCCACACTGGGGTGAACCACGTATATCCTGTGTTGTCATTTCTTTGTGCGATGTGGTCGATATGTTATTGATGAGATTTATGCTTAGCGTTGTAATATTTATGTATGTTAGATTCATCTGACGTAGTATCTTAGTGCCTTATATGTGAATGAATATTATATCTACTTTGATTCTATGTGTTGAATGATTAGATATATTTAGTTCTTGATGAATATTGCGTTGCTCTGTAATTAGGTTTTTTGTCTGCGATGTGAATAAGGGTCAAAGACCAATGAATTTTAATTGCTAAGTGGCATGTTAAGTATTTTGATCACATATTTTTGTCCTAGCAAGTTTGTAGACACTTGAGTCCTACAACCCCCCCTGCCTCTACCTATGGTGAGACTTAATCTTCTTCGCAGGTGTTGCCGAAAGGTCCGGTAGCTAGGGTTTTGTTGGTGCCCTGTTGAAGTGTTGAACCCTAGGTTTGCCTCTGTGCCAACAAATGGTTCTATTGTCAGGATTGAAACTGTGATTGTTGGGAACTGAAGAAAAGAGAAACCTCTGTGTGTAGATATGTTCCTGTAATGCACAGTATTCTACTTGACTTGTGAAGCTCTATGCTAAGAAGGGAATCGGATCTGAAGAAAAGAGGTAAGATCTTAAATATTTGTGCTCTGATAAAGGTTAGATAAGTGGAAATTTTTGTTTCGAAAGAATGGATCTAGGTATGTTTGATATATTTTGTACTAAACTAAAAACTAGGGAACAGCTAGAAGAAAGAAGATTTGATATGAATAGATCTGATAAATTTAATGAAAGATATGTTATTCCTATGCATAGAAATAATTTTTGGACTAATAAGTGGATGCAGGATCCTAGAAAGAATTTTTTGCAGGTCCATCACTATGATCACAGTGTGGAGTATGGGAAAGGTTGGGGATCATTTAAGAGAAAGAGGGGATTGACTCTTTGTTATAATTGTAGAAGACTGGGACATCTTTCTAAGGAATGCCCTGGTAAAGGTCCTATTTGTCTTTATTGTAAAGCTATTGGACATGAAGTTTTGGATTGTCCTAGAATGATTTATAAAGTTGAAAAGATGAACATAAAACAAGAAAACCATGAAGAAGGTCAAAAGATCAAGGATATGATAGAACACTAGAAAGAAGCAGAGACTATATTATTGTAGATGAAAGAAACCCTAAACCTCATCAGAATAGTAGAATAGCATAGACTGGCACTTCGCCACAATGAAGCAGGGCTACAAGGTAGCCTCCATCCAAAACAGTGCAGTGTGCCTATCTTTCCAGTTGATCGCTGACAAGCTCATCAGGAAGAACAGACTAATGAAAATCACGAGGTTCGTCGTCGACCTTGCAGGAAAGTGCGTCGAAGGGATGTAGATAAACTGAGTGAGCTACCTCGTCAAGTAGTTGGAGCAAGATTGTCGCAAAGCACAAGAACAGGGATACGAGTTTCACTTCAACCGGTTTCTTATTCTCATAGCCTTTGTTTCTTGGGAGATGCTGGAAGGAGCAACCTTCCTTGAAGTTAATCCATCTGAACCATTGGCCGTGAGGTTCACCACCTTGTGGTACTCGAGCGATATGGCGAAGCAGTGGCAGTCAAATGTTTTCTTCCACACTTACTATCTACAACTCACATGAGCCATTGAGTCATTCCCCCAAATGACTCCGAATACACTCCATCGATTCCAACCAATAATGAAGTTCCACGTAGATAGGAACTTCATTTACATCATTGCACGTAGGGATGAAACAAAGGAGGAGTTGCATTCGTACTATAAATTAACTAATGAAGACATGGAGGAGATAACTAAGGAGTGGTTGACTGAATTCCTTGCACCGGTCTAGAAGATGGAGCTCTCCAACCCCAATATCATCGGAAGTCCTGTGGTCACCCGAGAAGAACATGATGGACCAAGAAACATCAAGAATAAAAAGAAGGAAGAGGTGCAGGAAATAAACAACACATCGGAGGAAAATGTGTCGAAGTCACCTGGAGAAGGAGGAGATGACGAAGTAGACCAAAAAGAGGATGAAGGGGAAGAAGACAAGAAGGAATTGGGTGAAGTGACACTGCCTAAAGATTCCCTTACAAAGGCCGATATGTCAAAGAAAAGAAAGGTTTCTCCAAAGAAAACCTCAGCACGGAAGAAATCACGAGCCAATAAGACTCAATTACAGACTATACTTAAGGTGGATGATATCAACCTTATGATCGCAGCTGTATCAGATACTTCAGAGGACATTTTGCAGTGAAACAAAGACAAACAGGAGAAAATGTATGACAGGATCGAGGCGGAGCTCAAAGGCGTACAATATGCTCTCTATTCGATCCACGTAGTGTCTACTGCGTCGTTGCCATCCGGGGGTATAGAAGTAGGAGATGAGCCTGCCCAAATATGCAGATTAGCGGATGCGACAAAGGCTCATCTTCGTCAAGTACAGGAGGAAAAAGAATAGGCCACAGAGGCCTTGAATAAAGAAAAGGAGGAAGCCCTAGAGAAAATTCGAGTTGCGAGGCAAGAGAAAGATGACCTCCGAGCGAAGTTTGAAGAGGACAAAGAGAAAATCCAGAGACAGAAAGATCAGTTTCTCATGGAACAGATTGGAGTTAGATAAGAAGTTACTCAAGCACTTTGCTTCGTGCCAGGATTGGCACAGATGGAAGAAGAGATAGGTGAGAGCCAAGTGGGGAAGCTCGTTGAAGCCATTCAGCCGCTTCAAGCAAGAGTAGCAGAACTGGAATTGCAAGCAGTGTCAAGCACTCCGCAAAAAGTACGAGATTAGAGGGAATAAACTGCCTGGAGCGCAGTCGAAAAAATCAAATCATTTGTGTTATAATGCAAGAAACTCAGTAACCGAAGTGCACAGACCTATGAGCACCTTGCAGAGGACCCAAAACTAAGAAAATTAGAATCACAACTTCAGGAGGAAAAGAAATAAGCATCGACAGTGCAAGTGCAGCTGAAATTGATTTCAACGGTTGAGAAGATGAAAAGGTTACATGAACAACGCATAGTTCAGAATCAGGTCCAAGCCATCCAGAGTAGAGTCATGGAAGTGACACAAAGACTGATCCAGTTGGTACAGGACTAAGCCTGCACACTTTTCAAGGAGATCGAGGGACAAGGTGCACAACTGGAACAAGTGGTCACCACAGTGGAACAACGCTTGGAAGGACCTGTCACTGAGACAGTCATTCAAGAGTTCATCGAGTAGGAGGCTCTAGCGAAGTAGCAAGTTGAAGCATCTTGAACCAATCTCGAGGCCTTCAAATCATAATTTCCTAGATCATAGTGACTCGGGACGAGTCACAAGTGAGTGTTGGGGGCTTGTTGGCCCTCGACCATGTTTTGGAGAACCTTGGTCATGTTTGACCACTTTTGAGACTTTGACAGGTTGGTTGAAGATGAAGCGCCCAGGCGAAGTGGATATCACGGGATCTCACCCCCTTTTGCAGGCTTTTTGGGTTTAGTGTTTATGTAATGGGTATGGGATGTCGGCCCATGGGTTTACCCATGCATAGGCCTCTTTTGTAATGTATAAATATGGAGCTAAGAAATGTAAGATGTAGTAGTAGCGAATGTGTGTGGCTAAGAGCAAGTATTTGTAATCATCTTTGTGCATATTGTGTGTTAATACTTGCAGAGCTAAGTGCAAGTGAGTGTAAGAGGCTTTTTGCATAGACTGTGTAAGGCTTGGTGCTTGGACGTAACTCGGGGAAGGAGGATATAGCGAGGTGTGCGTAGATCTCATGTCCTATGTGGAGTTGGCTTTGTGCATGTAAGAATATTGGAAGAAGCTAATAAAGAAGAAGAAGAAGAGTTGGTGGACATAGCCCCACACTGGCATGAACCACATATATCCTATGTTGTGATTGCTTTGTGCGATGTGGCTGATATGTTATTGATGAGATTTATGCTTAGTGTTGTAGTCTTTATGTATGTTATATTCATCTAATGTAGTAGCTTAGTGCCTTGTATGTGAATGAATATTAGTTCTACTTTGATGCTATGTGCTGAATGATTAGATATATTTAGGTCTTGATGAATACTGCGTTGCTCTGTAATTAGGGTTTTTGTTTGCGATGTGAATAAAAATCAAAGACCAATGAATGTTAATTTCTAAGTGGCCTGTTAAGTATTGTGATCATAGATCTGTGTTCCAGCTAGGTTGTAGACACTTGAGTCCTACAACTCCCCCTTCCTCTAGCTCGAGTGAGACTTCATTTGCTTCGCAGGTATTTCTGAAAGGGCAAGTAGTTAGGGTTTTGTTGGTGCATTGTTGAAGCATTGAACCCTGGGTCTACCCCTATGCCAACATGAAGGAAAACTTGAGCTATCTATTGATCTAAATTTTTTTGTGTGATGAAGTACCTAATCATAGATGGGGAATCATATCACTCTGAGCCAAGGGTTTAGGGTTCTTCAGTCGCTCTAAGCTACGCTATCACAACGCCTGACCCGTTGGGGCTCATGTCTCGCAGGGAGGGGGAGTCGAATGGCATCTCCTACATCCAAGCCACGGCGAATGGAAACTCTGCAGAAGGTATGAAACAATCAACCTTTGAGCCGCCACCAGATTTGCGTTCGAAGCTTCTAGCGGAAGGAACCTTCAAGGATCGGGAGATGGACATCGATCCAAAGAAAGAGATTATCCCAGCTATTGTGTCAACTCCATGGATGCCAGGTAAATGTATCCCACAAGTGCCACAGACCCCAAAATATGTTATCAACTCACCACGCATAGAAGAGAAAAAGAAATATATGAGAGACTATGCCCCGGTGGGAAAATTCCTAGGGCTCTGGCCTTCTGAGTGCGATCTGGTCAAATGGATACAATATTGGTGGAAACCAGAAGGTCACTATGAGCTACAACTGGGCTCCAAGGGGTTCTTCAAAATCATCCTCCACAACCTCGAGGATCGCAATCGCATCTTTGATGGGGGGTCGTACTTCTACAACTCGGAAGGACTCTTTTTAAGATTCTGGACAGAGAGGTTTAGCCCTGAAAAGGAGGACTTTGCCCATGCACCGGTATGGATCGGATTATCCCCAGGAATTCTGGCTAGAGGAGGTCTTTTCCGGCATACGAAACACCATCGGGATCTATGTTAAGTCTTCCGAAGCCACCAAGCAGCAGTGCTACACCTCTTATGCGCAAATCTGTGTGTACCTAAACATAGCCAAGCCGCTCCCAGGATCCATCATACTGGAATATCATGACGAGGACTGGGCCCAAACCATCGACTACGAACACATTCCATTCTGATGTAGGAAATGCCATGAACACAGTCATCTTTTTAGAGAGTGCCCTCTCAATACTAATCACAAAGAAGGGAACCTAGAAAGTGGCAAAGATGAGGATGGCTTTGCACAACCAACAGGGAAAAGACAACAAGGAGGAAGAAAGAAACCAGCCCAAGTAAGTAAGGATCCCTCAACTAGTAATAAATTTGCAATTCTACAAGATCAACCAGAGAACCTCACAACCCTTATGAACCCTAATGAACCACTTCCGGATAATGGACCCTAGTCTACAAGCCAAAGAGATGAACGACCCCCACAGGGTAAGGAGTTAGATCTCCCCCCTCTAGACATGGCTCAGGACCCGCAAGACTTGCTGGAGACAGAGGACAAGGATGTGGAAATGGAGATGGAGGAGCAAGAACTAGCCGGGGTGGATCTGGAGCACCTCGAGCATGCCTACAGGCATCAAAAAATTTACACCATACCTAGGGATCAATTACAAAAGGTGCACAAGGTCTTTCTCAACTCTTCAGCTGGGTCCTCAACTCGAGCTAGCAAATCTTTGGGAATCCAGGGCATTCAGTCAAAAAACCAAAATAAAACTCAGAAAGACGAAAAGAAAAGAGGGAGGAAATCCGCCAATAAGATTATACAGGAAATAGGCCACTTTATGGTAAACTCAGGGAAAATCCACCTAATCTCACATAGCTTCCCTCCTCTCCCTACCCCCCCGTCATCATGAATATCATCTCATGGAATATTAGAGGCCTCAACAGACGTAGCAAGCAAAAAATGCTACGGGATCTGATCTTAGCGGAAAAACCTGACATAGTACTTTTGCAGGAAACAAAATGCACTTTAGAAGACATCGACAGGCTACTTCCCTACTGTTGGAAGCAGGGGGAAGTGACTTCAATTGACACCACAGGCACAAATGGAGGATTGGCTATTCTTTGGAACACCAACTCAGTGCTGCTAGAAAACTTCCTCGCCACCAGATGGTCCATTACAGCAGATTATAGACTCATAGGCTCAAACAAGCCTAGACACCTGACCAATGTCTACAGCCCAGCCAACCCAAGGGATAAGCAAGCCTTCCCCAGGAGCCTGAATTACTTATCCAGTCTAACATAGCATAACAGATGGACTATTGGTGGAGATTTCAACATCATTCGCAACCTGGAGGAAAAAAAAGGAGGATCAAGATGACTGGATCGTGACTCCAGTGACTTCAATAGCCTCATAGACAATCTTCACCTTATCAACCTGGAGGCCAACAATGGCATTTACACTTGGACAAACATAAGGACTGGAATACATCAAATTGCTTGCAAACTAGATCTATTCCTCATCTTTGACTCCCTTATGATGGAAGGAACGACTATGGAAGCTACCATCTCGAATTTCTCTGGCTCGGATCACTGGCCTATACAGTTATGGTTGGATGTCCCAGCCACACTAGGTAAGAAACCCTTCAGGTTTGAACAGTTTTGGATTGACCATTCCGATTTCCAAGCAAATATCCAGGACTAGTGGAGGGAGGCAGAGGTCTCTCATGGCTCCAAAATGTACAGATTCCAGCAAAAGTTAAAGAACCTCAAACAAAATCTCAAACTATGGAATAAGCATACCTTTGGCAATATCTTCGACTCCCAAAAGAAGCTATCAGAAAAAATGGGCGAGATTCAAAACCAGATCAAAATGCAGGGGCTAACAAATGAGCTAAAAGCCTAGGAAGTAAAAGTAAATCAACAGCTCGAGGCTAGGAAAAGACAAGAAGAGATCTTATGGAAACAGAAATCGTGCATCCAATGGCTCAAGGAAGGGGAACGAAATACCAAATTCTTTCACAAAACTATCATCCACAGAAGGCACTCTAATAAGATCATGCATCTTATCTCTGCTGATGAGGAAACCATTCATTCCCATGAAGACATGGAAACAACCTTGATAGACTATTATCAAGATCTCCTCACAGAACCACTCTCGGATAGATATGAGGCCATCAATAAGGTTACGCAACATGTGCCCTCCCTCATTACCCAGGAGCAAAACTCAGCACTTCTCCGGCCCATCACAATCGAGGAAGTGGATCAAGTGCTTCAGGACACCCCCAAATGCAAGGCTCCTAGACCCGATGGCTTCACTAGCGCGTTTTTTCCACCATTGCTGGATGATGATCAGGGTAGAGGTTTGGGAAATTTTGGAAGACTCTAGAGCCACCAGACAAGTCCTCCAGGCTCTCCATGTGACTTTCCTCACCTTAGTACCCAAAAAGGGGCAGGCACACCATCCCAAGCAGTTTAGGCCCATAGCTCTCTGCAATGTCATCTACAAACTCCTAACAAAAGTGATAGCCAGGAGACTCAAGACTATCTTACCGACAATCATATCCCTGGAGTAATCAGGATATGTTGAGGGAAGACAAATCGTGGACAACATCATCATAGCCCATGAAGTGATGCACTCTCTGTAGAATACCAAAACACCAGGTATGATCCTCAAATTAGACCTCTCTAAATCCTTTGACAAGATAAGCTAGGAATACATGCGGGCAATGCTCCTAGCTTTTGGTTTTTATCAACGTTGGGTGACTTGGATTTTGAATCTAACCTCCTCGGCATTCTTCTCCATTCTCATCAATGGTGTTCCCTCTCGACCTTTCTCCCCCTCAAGAGGAATTAGACAGGGAGATCCTCTCTCCCCTTTCCTCTTCATCATCTTGGCCGAAGGTCTTAGTCGTTCCATCCATGCAGCAGTTGAAAGCAACCTTTTGAAAGGCCTCCCCTTGCATGGCATTTCCCCCCCTATCTCACACAGTCAATTTGTGGACAACACGCTTTTGATGGGAACCCCAACCATCTGCAAAGCCAACTCTCTCCTAGCGATCCTCCAAACCTTCTCGGATGCCTCAAGCCTGGAATGCAACAAGGATAAATCCCAAATTTTCTTCTTCAATACGCCCCCTCCGATCCAGCACCATATCTCTGATATCCTAGGTTTCAATAGAAGCTTCCTTCCGTCCAAATACCTTGGCATTCCCTTGATTGACAATGCCCTCTGGAACTCCTCTTGGGAACATCTTTTATCCTCCTTTACCAAGAGGATTTCTTCCTGAACCTACAGAGTCTTAAACTTTCCCAGTCGTCTTACTCTTCTCCAAGTTGTTCTTCAGGCCCTTCCGATCTAGACCTTCTCAGTGCTGGTTGCCCCGAAGTTTGTTCTCACAACCATTAAAATATTACAAAGAAACTTCATTTGGCAAGGCCTTAACTCAGGGAAGAAAATAGCGCTAGTCAGCTGGGACAAACTCTGTCGACCCAAAGAGCAAGGCGGCTTGGGTTTACAGGACCCCTTCATGATGAACAAAGTTCTAAGTACCAAAATTTGGTGGCGGTGGTTAAAAAACCCCAAGGATTTCTGGGCTAGACTTTGGAGGAAGAAATACACTCCAAATGTGGTGGAGAAGAACCTAATTTGATGAAATGGGGACAACCCAGGCTCCTTAATCTAGACAATAGCTAAGTAGAAGAGACAGTTGGTGACTCGGCATGCCTTCTGGGAAATCAGAAATGGGGAAACAGCTCTTTTCTGGAGAGATTCCTGGCAACAATGGCCAGTTTTGGACAATGAGGATTGGGCTAGGGACATCTGCACCCAAGCTACATGTGCAGGCCTAACAAGAGTAGCTGACTACTAACAGGACAATTCCCCAGAAGACACCTGGCGTTGTTGGCACCTGGACAGGGAACGCATTAATCTGGAGGCGCATGTGGACCTGGTACCCTGGAAAGAAGAACTGGCCAAACGGAAAATTCCCAAAATTGCAGGAGAGGATATCCTTCGGTGGGGGTATAGGCCACATGGCACCTACAACATGCGGGAATCCTATCAGATCAAAACTCAAATAGACCCCCTCCCTTCAAGGAAAGTTTGGCACAAAATCTGGAGTCTTAAACACTGGCCAAAAATCACCCTCTTTCTCTGGCTTGTCTCCCACTCAAGCATTCTAACCTAGGATAAACTCTTGAAAAGGGGTTTTGTTGGGCCCTCTATTTGCATGCTGTGTGGAGAGGCAGATGAAACCATGAACCACCTTCTCAATTCTTGCCCTTATACTGCTCAAATTTGGGATCAAGCGGCACTTATCATGCGCACCTCAGACCGCCATAGAGATAGTATCATAGACACCATTACGGAATGGAGGGACTAGGCTTTCCATCCTCCCCTCCTCAATCATATTTGGCAACTACTTCCAGGCTTCATCCTTTGGAAAACTTGGAAAGAAAGGAACAAAATACTTTTCAGAAGTGTCTCCCTCTCGTGGAAACACTGCTGGCATCAATGCCATTGCAATATCATGGAAACTCTCAACCTTCAACCATAGACCGACGAAGACGTGATCAACACTCCCTCTGAACTCCCAATCCTCTGGCATTGGAATCCTCTTCCTTCTCTCCATGATCCCCCCCCCCCTCTTCTCTTTCCCCCCCTTTTAGCAGCCCCTCCTTTCGGTCTCCTCCCCCAAGTGGATTTCATCAAGCTCAATTTTGACGGAGCCTCTAAAGGAAATCCAGGGGTAGCAGGCTATGGTGTAGTCTTTTGAAACCATCATGGGCACATCCTTCTCATAAGCACAGGCTCCCTCGATCATTCCATGAACAATGCAGCAGAACTTTGGGGACTTATCAGAGGACTGCAATTAGCCATCAAAAACAATTTCACCAAGCTAATAGTCGAGGGGGACTCTCAAATCATCATCAATCTGCTACGCAGAATTTTAAATGGAGCGAATCCAAAAAGAATGTCGCCTAGTTGGAGACTCTCACATGGGCTACAGATAATCACAAACTTATTGCAACCAAATCAGGATGTCATACCTGCTCACATCAGGAGGAAGGAGAATCAAGTTGCGGATGAACTGGATAATATGGGTACCAACTAGAGTGGACCAGAACTCCTATGCAACTCAGACCTGGAACCTGATCACCCTATTCTTCAGCAATGTATCCGCAAAGATGGAACGATGGACACACCCTCAAATGGGGTTCTAGTGCGGAACACTTGGCGTGCAACAGAGGCAGGGATCAACCAACGGAGCATGGAGCCATGTGACGGGCTCGTGCCATCTCCTGCCACCCCACCCCTGCATTAAATTACTCTTATGACGTTGTAGCAGCTCATTTATGTAGCCTCCCTCTCCCTTCACGCTTCATTTCATAGCCTAGTTTCTTGTGTCTGCCCCTCATATCTTCTCGCGCTCCGAATGGATCCCACCCCTGCTGCCATGGCCTGATCTTTCTCGAACCTTCATGCTTTTTGCGGTCTCTTCTCGACTCCAGACACTCTACCTCTGCCTGTTGCACCTGGTTACTTTTGGTTGTCACGAGAAGAACCTCATGTCGCACCCAAGGGAGAGGCCGCGAAGAGGCTCTCCATGGAAACCTCGTCGGCCTTCTGTCTCACCCCCTGACTCACCCTCCATTTTCTCCTCCCCTTCCCTCAAGCCCAAGCCATTTCTTCCTCCCTCTCCCGCTCTACCCGTTTCACAGTTTGATTGTCTAGCTATCATCCCCAGGCTGTCGTGTTCCTCCTCGCGCCCCTTTCTTGCCCCTCCAATGGTTGAGCCTCCCCCTATACTAGTTCTTGATTCATTAAGGAAAACCATGGGAGAGCCACCTCCTCCTCGCAAGCCTCAAAACTCCGAGAACCAGTCCTCTAACTCTTTCTTCGACACGCAGCTGAGAGAAAGCCTAGCCATCCTCTTCAGTTTGGTCTTCGAACTCCGTCAGGGGGTGGATGAACTTCAATTACATCTGCAATCCATGGATGGAAAGGTCATGGTCCTTCTTCAGCTCCTTTCCTCCCTTCAAGAGGATTTCCCCTTAGACCTGGCAGGTGCAGCTACAATAAAGGAACCTTGCACAGCTATCAGTAAAGGAAACACCCAGGTGCAGCGATCCATAGGGAATGGGTTGGAGCAGGCCAAGCACGAGGACATGGTTGTGGAGGTAGACACAGCATGGAGACCGCTACAGGATACTTCGCCAGGTGCCGACAGAGCCGAGAGCAATGTGGAAGATGGAATGCAGTGGGAAAACCAAGTGGCGTATGTCAAGGAGGAACCTTGGTCTGAGGTCATCCATGCCACCTGGCCAGGTTTTTCGCCAAATGTCTAGGTCCATAGTGGCACTTTAAGTTTTATTAGCTTCTCTTCTTTTTAGCTGGTGACAAGTCAGTTTGAGACTATTTTTATTAGATTATTACATCACTTATGCTTGCCTCCCCTGCTGGCTGGACTAGTTTCCCCTCTCTTGGGGCAGTCCAGTAATTACAGTACGACTATTTCTGTATTTTGAACCTCTACTTTGGTTTTGGAAGGCCTTTTATATATAATACTTCTAACTTACAAAAAAAAAAAAATTGTGTGTGATCCATTTGTGGCCTAGGGGGATAACGGGGGAGAAGAGTACCCCTAGCATTGGTTGGGCGATATCGGTGAACTCATTTGACTAGCAGGCAAAGGAAGGGACACAACGCAATATTTCCAATTGAAGATCATCCTGATATATTATTTTACATCATTTTATGGTATTTGATTGTCTATATATTCTATTGTTAATAGAATCCTTGATTTGTAAAATTGAGTATGTATGGAAAATTCTTGATTAGTGACATAACATTCACGATCATTATGTATGTATACAATTTTCTTATTGTAGATGGAGTGGGTCTTTTTAGCATGTTCACAATGGATGATAAATTAATTCATGTATAAACAATTAAAGAATTCTTTATTAGTGACATGATATTTCCAGTCATTATGTATGCATATAATTTTCTTACCTGTAGATGGAGTGGGTATTTTAGCATGTTCACAATGGATTTTAAATAAATTCATATATAAACAATTGTACAGAATTGTATAGTAAACTTTCGGATAACAATGAATTTCTCTCACAATCTCTCCACTCCACTCCATTAGAAAGGATCAACACCCTAGCTAACTCTTGAGGCCTTGGGTATACTTTTCATTTTTTTTAAAAGTGCCAAGGAGGTTGGGACCAAAGTTGATCTCATTCTTCTTTTACACTCTCTTTAAAAACTTGTATGCAAGCAAATCCTAGGAAGGATTGAAATATACAAAGTCCCTCGTGGAAAAGTCAATTCAAAGAAACAAAATTAAATATAAGTACTTCTGCTTTTACACTTATGCATTTCCCTCTTACCATTGTCATCTTAAAGGCTCTTTATTGTTCAATGAAAGACCTCCATCATCCATGGGAGGATTTCCGGCGCGATCTGATGTTTACCTTCTAAATTTGTAGTGTCTTTTCTTTGCAAATTCGTTTTGCTTGAACCATGTTTCTAAATTGCGCATATCTATACCCTTTGGATTCTTCTCAGCGCCCTTGTAGTTATGCTCGCACACATCTGTTAAAATTGGTTGGTTTAACTCGGTCATGACTTGGAATTGGTATAGATCCGACATGGAGAGTGGTAATCAAATGTAAAACTATATTTGTAAGTACACATGTGCTTTGTGCTCGACCCGTGGTACCCATGAAGCCTAGTGTAGAAATATTTCTTGTGACACCTAGTGGGTCCTCGATGTCCAATAGTTGTAAAAGATATTGGACATCTTCTCAATTTAAGAATTTTCTAAACAGCTTCAGAGTCAAAATATTCTCAAGACTATTCATAATGATCATTTTGTTAATATTATTTGTAAAGAGTGAGCCTATAAAGCATATCATCTCTACTCACGAGAGTTAGTCTATATTTTCAATCAATCATTCCATCTTATGAGAACAACCTTTTGCATCTGTATTTCCTGAATCTTGATTAATAAAAGTTCAACAAGTTCATGGTTAGATTCATGAAACATTGAGTTAACTTGTAATATTTGAGTTTTGTCTAGCTCCCTGCTAAGTACGACATGGCCTTCCTCTTTACCAGGGTTCGTTGTTGCTATATTAGTAAGTAGAGTTTTTTCAATAGTTTGTTGATTACTGTTTTGTTTTGTTATTTTGTAATTACAGTTAAATATTGTTGTTAATGAGTTTCATTCATTAGAATTTTGTTGTTACTCTTACTTACATTGGTTTGTCGATGTTTCTATATAGGTGTGAATTTTTTCTACTAAATCATAACTATTGAATTGTTTGTATTTACATTTGTATTAGTTTATATTATTGTTGCTGCTACAAGAATGCTATTACTAATTTGCTATTTCCATCTTGATGGATTGATGATATATTGGAAACAATATTTATTGGATAAATTTGGAATGTTTTTTATATTGATATTTCTATATTGAGTTAGAATACTAGTTGGTTTGTAGATATTCTTTATTAAAGAGCATTCATTTCCAACAAGGTTTGTTTCCTTTTAAGTTGAGTGATTTAATTCTGCAAAGAGTGTGTTGGACAACTGAGAGGGGGGGGGGGGGGGNGGGTGAATCAGTTGTTACCGTGCTTAAACAATTATGCTTATTTTAAACTCTTTGCAGAGCACTTAATGACAATCACAATACTGCAGGGAGGTAAGCAATAGAACATTCAACATCAGTCACACATATGAAATATATAGAGACAAATATTTCCTGAGGAAACCCATAAAGGGTAAAAACCTCTTCTTCTTGGTATGATAAGTAATCTTTACATTCTGTAAGTTATCATACATATGAGCTCCAACTCATTGTGAGGCTACAAGATTTTTTTTGCAAGATGCAACTTGTCGAGAGCACCAACTCTCTGTTTTCTCTAGCACCTACTATAAGGAAGCACCAACTCCCTAGTTTCTCTAGCACCCACTAGAAGGAAGCACCAACTCCCTGGTTTCTCTAGCACCCACTAGAAGGAAACAACAACTCCTTAAGTGTTCCAACACCAATGGATGGAAGCACCAACTTCCAGTCACACAGGCACCAACCTGTAAAACAAAGAACAACAATTCTCCCTTGCACCACCCTACCACCCTAGTTTCACTGGCTGCAACCAAATGGCAGCTACAACTCCCTGTGTTCAAGCACCCACTTGAACCTCTGAGGACAACAGTCCTCCCTAGCACCTCCCTACCACCCTAAGATATTAATTTTTCTATATATAAATTTATCACAGTGATACAATATTTATCAATGGCTTACTGGTCTCATCACTGTTTTGCTACACTGCTCTGCTCTACCTGCATCAGTGTCTTCCTGCACACCTTCCTTACACTTTATGTTCTTCTGACTTTTATGCTCTATGCGCCATGTCCCTTCTATGCACCATTCCTCTTCTGTGCATTTCACCTGCTGCACTCTACCTCCTTCTACACACCTAAATCACTCTCAACAACAACAATCTCTTCTTTGTTCTGTGTCTTTATTCTCTTTGTGCATCTTCTGCATCCTCTATTCACAATGCTTTTGCATGCTCTCCCCATGTCGAGTGCTCTGCCTAATCATCATTGCAACTCTTCAGTTTCTCTGGTGGTTAAAACCATGCGTCCATCATCACTGGGTGTTATGCCAAGATTCCTTAGCCTCTCCAGTAGTCGAGACTCTTCGTCTTCTCTGTCACAGTCGAGCTCATTCCCTCTATTGCAGTTCCAGGCTCCAACAGTCTTACATCTGTCAATAGACTATATGAACATTCTTCATGCCACTGGAAGATGCCTCAAGACTCTTCATCTTCTCTGGCGATCACCTTGAAGTCTCTTCAAGTCCTTTGGCATAAACCATCAGGCATTTCTAGCAGTTACATTGTGAACCTCCAAGAAAACGCATCAGCAACTGAATTGACAATCGTCCAAGAGTCATGATTCAGTTCTGCTAACTGAATCATAACTAATCTATTAACTTTGAAGAGAAACAATATCCCTTCAATCATATTTCCAAGTATCCAACACCGTTGGATTACAAGCACATGGTCTCACGTCGATTTCACCATTTTGCATTTCGGAATTTCGGCATTTCAGCAATTCTTGTGTTGTGATATCTTGACGCTCCATGTAGTGATCCCCGAAACTCCGAAAAATTTTAGCTCCACTAGCTTCTTCCCCTCACGTGACCACCAGTGGTGACCAAAGGCTGTGCCAAAAGGCATTTTGCAATTTCACATTTCGTGATTTCGCATATCGCGAGTTTGAGAGGTTAGGGAATCTCATTCCTTTGACTTTCCAGTCAATGAAATGACGATCTTTCACCATGTGTCCTATGGACCCAACATTCCAGATCTTATCATGATTTTGAAAATTCATGGGCCTTCGTCATGTTTGATCAATGGTCTAGATCAATCCTGGATCCGACGGCTAGAATTATTTCGCGATTTTGCATATCGCGAGTTAAAGAGGTTAGAGAACTCCTTCCTTTGACCTTTCAATTAGAAAAATGCCAATCTTTCACCATGTGTCCTCTAGCTTCAATAGCCAAGATCATTTCACAAATTCACAAGCCTTCATTGATGGTGGAGTTTATGCTTGCTATGTAAAACCCTGAAATAGAAAGATCCGATGTGACATAAACCTGCTGATGTCACACGTGGATTGACACGTGCCGAATAGCTGCCATGTGTCACTCCGATTCATGACTTACCTGTGCCTAAAATGTTGAATCATCTTGACACTTGTCATTTCCTGATTGTGCCACGTGTCCTTAGTTGATGTGGTTTGCTGACGTGGTTTGTTGGTGTGCCTGTTTTGGGATTTCAGGGTTCGCTACTTCAAAGGTTAAAGTTCCTTTGATATTTGATTTCCTGGTCTGCGAGACTCCGAAATGGAGTCTTTGTTGATGTTCTTGTTTCAGGATTTTGAGGTTCGCTACTTCAAATGTTAAAGTTCCTTTGATCTTTGATTTCCCGGTCTTTGAAACTCTGAAATGGAGTCTTTGTTGATGTGCCTATTTTAGGATTTTGGCGTTTCACATTTCGCAACTTTGGGACTCCTGTGATGAAGAGTCTCGACTCTTGACTCCTCCAACTCCTGATATCCAAAACTCTAAAATGGAGTTTACGCTTCTGATCTTTCCATTAAGTTGCTTCCTTCACTCCTCCAACTCCCGGTATCCGAAACTCCAAAATGGAGTTTACGCTTCTGATCTTTCCATGCGATCATCCAGTATCCGAAACTCTGAAATGGAGTTTATGCTTCTGATCTTTCCATTGAGTTTCTTCCTTGACTCCTCCAACTACCGGTATCTGAAACTCCAAAATGGAGGTTACGCTTCTGATCTTTCCATGCGATCATTCAGTATCCGAAACTTTGAAATGGAGTTTACACTTCTGATCTTGCCATGCGATCATCGTTGTGCTACTGGTCTTGCTTGCCTACCTATTTTCCATTGTTGTCTCCCAACTATAAACCTGCCAACGTCACTACTATTCTTTCCTTTAACCATACCTTCATTGTTGTTGTTCTTTCCATCAATAAATGTAATCATGCTTTCATTGTTGTTGTTATTTCCTGTAGACATGCCATCATTGCTTCTGTTCTTTCCATCAATGACAAGCACGCTCTTCTTGTAAACATTCCAACAATCTCCCCCTTTGGCATTGATGGAAACCCTGAACGGTTGCGCTAATCTGTTTGGACCTCCAATTGTAGCATCCAGTCCAGACCACTCCTTTTCTCCCCCTTTGGCATCAATGTCAAAGAAAACATGCTCCCCCCGAGCTGTTGCAGTATGTTTAAAAGGTATCAGATATTCAACAAACACAAACTCCCCCTGACATGATGGATTTTCTTATTTGAGTCCTGTAGAATATTTGTATCTAAACCAGAGTCTTCTACTTCTGATTCTTGGACCTGTTCATCTTCAACTTCCGCTGTATCCTCTGTAGAATATTCAATATTGCTCACCTCTCTTACTGGGACTCCTTCATCAACCTTTTCTTGTCATAACTGGATGACTCCCCCTATCACTGGTATCTCTCTGCTTCTGACTATTTCCCCCCTTTGTTCCTAAAAGGTTAGCTTTCCTTGACAAGGTCTTTCCTCTTGTTATCTCTACAAGATTTCATGTATATCATTTTGTAAAACAAAATGTTGTTACTGAGGATGTTGTTGTCCTACTGAAACACTATGTAATTGTAGCTCGTATTTTTCAAACAACCCTTGGATCTTCCCATTGATTCTCATCAATTTCTATTACTGCAAATTCATTTTTCTTCCATGATTCTTACAACCCAAGGCTTTTATGACCATATACATCACAAGAGAAAAGCACTACAAACATTCTCACATATGCTTTTCCTTTTTACAAATGGAGGACATGTATCATGTTTCTTAGGAGCACTGATTTCTACTTTGTTGTGTCCAATACCAGATTTGTCATTTGGTGATCTCTAACTATCCAAGGTTTTATCTAGGGTCTTGGAACTATTCAAGAACTTGATTTGGGTGTTTGAATTCTCAACCTTTAAAACTTCTGCTTCCATCTTATGACATGATTCTTCTCCTACTTCTTCCATGTGATAAATGCTAACTGAACATTCTTTTATTGTATCTGAATCTTATTCTTTACTTGCAGGGGTGGATTCAACATCAACATTATTGTTTGTCCTTATGCTTTTAGCCACCACTTGTCCTAAGTTTAAAGACTTTATCTTACAGTCTTTGGAAAGGACCACCTTTTACATCCTCTGTCACACATTTGACTTACATTGAGCAAATTATGTTTCATCCCATCTATAGGAAGATCATCCTGAGAATCTCCTTTTCCATTACTTAAACTCAGCATCCCTCTATCCTTGATTTTACCTGGTTCATCATTTTCAAGGATCACATTTCATGTTTTTCTTTTACTTATGGAAAGAAGCTTATCCTTGTCTCTAGTCATGTGTTTGGAACATCCACTGTCTATATTCCCAGAGGCCTTTTGTTTTTGAGTTGAAAGTGCTAGACCACATTTTTCACTATCTTTCCTTTTCCATGTGCTGGCCTTTCTATCTAAGAAATTTATCCTTGGATCTGCTTTGTAATTCTTCCGATGGAAGTTTTCATCTTTGTGGCCAAAGTTGTGACAGTTATAACATTCAATCTCATTGTTCAATAGGTCAAACTTATTATTGCAGCGTTGTCTACTCATTGATTTCTTATTATTTCTTAACCTCCTCAGTTGCAAGTCTCTAGACTTAATTTGGCAATTTGCAATCTGTGATGGCTTATTACTTGGTTGTATTATTCTTTGTTGTGGAAGATATTTATTCCTTGGAAATCTTAATTGCTCGTGTCTAAGTCTTAAGGAACAATTTACAGCTTTGTGACCAAAGTTAGAATAGTAGAAACAATATCCATAGAAAAATTCTTTGTACTTGGAAAATGGTTGTCTTCTTTGAGCAAATCGATTTCTTCCATACTGATGATTTCCTTGAGCAGGGAGTGTATTATTTCCTTGTTCTACAGATTCAGTTCTAGCACCTTTTTCTTTACTCCTCCTGGTCAGTTGATTATCTTCCTTTGTTTCTGCAGGTTTGTTGTCATCATTGGTTGTAGATTTGACAAACTTGATGAAGTCTTTGTTGCTTGGATGACCACTACTTGATCCCTCTTCATAACCCAAACCTGTTTTCAACTTTGGATTCATTTTCTGATTCAAAATGGTGGCTAATCCTTCTGAGGCTTTGATACTTGAAAAATTTTGATGATACAAGGCTTAAAACTTCTCCAACTCTTTCCTAGTTTTCACTACTTCTTCTTCCAGAGCTTTACAACTTGCCTTCTTTTCGGATAATTGTTGTTTCAGAATGTCCTCGATTTTCTTTGCCTCTTCTAATTCCACTTTTAGCATGGCAAAGTCTTCATCATGCTATTTACTATCTTTCTCGAACTGTATCAACAATTGTTTTTGCTTTCTGTTCTTAATTCTGAGTCTGTCAATCTCTTCCAGTGCACTGATCAATTATCCTTCCATATCAACCACGGCTTCTTCTTCATTATCATCACTACCTATGCTTTTATTATCATAATCCTCTTTGTCCATAAGCATGAATTCATTTACCTTATCTTAACAGGAAGAGTCACTATCAGTGTCTTCTGAGGAGTCATCATTGATTACACATAAACTTTTCTTTCTATCAAATCTTTTCGATTTGTACTTCTCTTCACCTTCAAATTTCTGGTCCTTCTTCTTGTGTGGACACTTATTTTCAAAGTGACCTATCTTACCACAGTTAAAACATTTGAGGGGAAGCTTGCCTTGGTATTTTCCTGATCCTTTCTTTAACCTTCTCACAAATTTTGCCTCAATATCATCTAAATATGAATCAGTATCCTTGTCTGCTTTAAAATATGTTTCTCTAGTAATGGATTTATCTTTGTTGATTCTCATTTCATATGTAGTTAAAGTTCCTAGGAGTTGATCAATGGACAGAGTTTTAAGATCATTTAGTTCTTCTATTGCAGAGACTTTTGGATTAAATTTATCAAGCAAAGATCCTAAAATCTTTTGAACTAAAATTGATTCTTCAATCTTCTCACCAAGACCCTTCATGTCATTCACAAGTTCTTCAACTCTTAAAAAATACATGTTAACTGTTTCATCTTCATTCATCTTTAGTTGTTCAAACTTCAACCTAAATGTTTGAAATTTGGCATCTTTTACTTTCTCATTTCCTTCATAGCTGCTAATACGTTTATCCCACATTTCTTTGGCGGTTTCAAGATGCATAACCTTTACAAACTTGGCTTCTGCAAGTCCATTCAAGATAGAATTCATTCCCTTAGCATTAAAGCTAAATTCTAGCTTATCATCCTTGGAAACTAGCACAATAGGATTTGTGTATCTAGTCTCTACTACATCCCAAACATCAGCACGTAAGTCCATTAGGTATGTTCTCATTCTAACCTTCCAGAAGGAAAAATTTGTTCCATCAAACAGAAAAGGCTTAGTGGTTGAATTCCCTTCATGACTTGTCATGTTTAAGCTTACAGATCTACCTTTAGATAAAAAGAATCTACTCAGATACCAATTGTGGGACAACTAAGAGGAGGGGGTGAATCAATTGTTTCTGTGCTTAAATAATTATGCTTATTTTAAACTCTTTGTAGAGAACTTAATGACAATCACAATAATGCAAGGAGGTAAGCAATAGAACATTTGACATCAGTCACACATATGAAATATACAAAGACGGATATTTCCTAAGGAAACCCATAAAGGGTAAAAACCTCTTCTTCTTTGTATGTTAAGTAATCTTTACAATCTGTACATTATCATACATATGAGCTCCAACTCATTGTGAGGCTACAACCTCTGTTTTTCAAGTTGCAACTTGTTGAGAGCACCAACTCTCTGTTTTCTCTAGCACCTACTAGAAGGAAGCACCAACTCCCTGGTTTCTCTAGCACCCACTAGAAGGAAGCACCAACTCCCTTGTTAACAAAAAAATATCAATATAGAATAGAAAAACCTCAGAAAATGTACTCAACACCTTGAAAAAAAGACAATTTCAGATAATAAGCCTCTTCGAGGGGGCAACCTCCTTTTACCCCACTTAAATGTTCAAGTACAAGATGATTCAAAATGGAAATGTCTCCTTGGTATATATTGGAGACTAGGAGGTATAATTACAACTAATGGCCTAAAGCTGACATAAATAAAATAACATTACTAATATAATATGCCCCAATTAAGGGGTAATGAGCCAATATTAGGGCTTAGCATGCCCCTCCCCTTGAGACAAGTGTTGTCCGCAACGCTTGAGTAACTCTGGATGCTTTTGTATAAAAGATTCATCTTCCCAAGTGGAATCTTCAGCTGGTAGTTTTCTCCATTTAATGAGATACTCTGAAATGGATCTATTCCTCAACTGACGAATTCTTGTGTCAATGATGCCTTCAGTATCCAATATGATTTTTCCTTCCTCATCAAGTTTTGGAAATATAGTTTGAACTGGGATCTTGTCGCCTATAACCTTCTTTAAGCATGAAACATGGAAAATTGGGTGTACTCGTGAAGATGCAAGAAACTCCAATTTGTATTCCATAGTACCAATCTTTTGTAACACCTTATAAGGGCCATAGTACTTTGGTGATAATTTATTATCCTTCTTGGCTTGCTTGAGGGTCATATGTTTGTATGGTTGTAGTCTTAAAAACACCCAATCCCCTACTTCAAAACTTCTTTCACTACGATGTTGATCTACTTGTTGTTTCATGCGATTTTGTGCCATGGTCAAGTTGTCCTTTAAGATTTGCAGAACTTGTTGTTGATTCTCGATGTAATCTTCCACTGCTTGAACCTTAGATTTTTCTTTTAGAGAAGAAGTGATGGAAGGAGGGTGGTATCCATAAAGTGCCATAAATGGTGTCATTTTTGTTGCAG
>ML778552.1:1277580-1300344 GCA_009831015.1 Picea engelmannii
CCCAACCCTAAAATAAGGAAAGTGGGGCCAAGTGACCTAGAAGATGTTTTTAAGGAAGCTACTTGGAGAGTATAAATAAGAGGCAAGGCTCTCTCATTTGAATCACACTTGAGAATATTGAATATCTATTGGTGTCTGAGGTATACAAATGATATCTAAGCTTAAATTCTGAGGAAAGTGATGAAAAGAAGGCCGAAATGCAAGGAAGGATAAATTCTTTTGATGGTGCTTTCTAAGGTATGTTATTTTCAGGTCATCTCACCATTTTCCTATAATTTTTTTTCTATAATGATTAAAATCTTGAAATTTCTATGCAAGTGAGAAAACATATCCAACTATCTGTGGTTAAAAATTCATCTTGTGGGTCGTTGTATTTGGGAGTTACACTCTATGGAAAATAGGGTTTGTGGCCAGTCCTAAAACTAGTCAAAATCAGGTGTTTTGGGTAGAAACGTCACAACTTCTTCATAACAGATCCAAATTTAGTGAGACAAAATGTGTTGGTTAGGGTATAGGCTGTAGTATGGTTTGTACCATTTTCAGATCATTTCATCAAATCTTTTGTGCAGGGCACGCTCTACAAGGTCGCTCTCTAGAATAGGCCAGAATTCAGCAAGGTATGCCATTTTTGCTATAACTCCTTTCCTAAGAGGTTGCAAGTAGTGTCACTTGGAGGAATTGCATAAAACACACTAAAGAACATTGTGCATTAGTTTCAGATATTTATACATTACATGTTCAAAGTTATGATTCCTTCAAGTTAGGGTTGTTGACTAATCCAAAACGAGGCATGTGAGACTAAAGAATAGTTTGATGAAAATTCTAGTCTCTTGTTTTTAAAGTTAAGGAAGGTTTGCAGGAATGTGATCATATACACTAGGTCTATTACAGAGCTACAAATCATATTTGGATGATGAAATTGATGAGGGATTTTGGTTGTGGCACATGTTGAGTACATGGTTGAGACAAGTAATTGACGAGTTAACACATACATGAAGTGTATAGTTCATGATGTTGGTACATATTGATGATTCATAGTTGATGAGTAGTTGACACATGATTGGAACATACTTGGTACATGGTTGGATGCACTTGTTTATGGTACAGGCTGATTACAGGTTGGTGCATAGTTGATGCACTTGTTTATGGTACAGGTTGGTTACAGGTTGGTGCATGGTTGATGCACTTGTTTATGGTACAGGTTGATTACAGGTTGATGCATGGTTGATGCATGGTTCAGATTTATTGGTATAGGTTTACAACAGTATATCTCATAGTGATAGTGTGATAGTGGTTCCATCATTCTACCTCTACTTCAAGGTGGCAGGACGGGGCAAGGACAGGTGGTTGTAGCCACCTTCCTGTTGTATCTGGAGAACATTGGGGGTTGTAGCCTCCTTCTGGTTGTAGCCAAATATTTGGGGAGTTGGAGCTTCCCTCAGGTTGTAGCCTGAGAAACTAGGGGGTTGGAGCCTCCTTCCAGTTGTAGCTGGAAAACAAAGGAAGTCGGTGCTTCCAATGAATGTAATTCTTCAAGACATATAAGAAAAGGCATTCCGTGGTTTTCTCCTGATTTGGGTTTCCACGTAAAACATTGGTGTACTGTGTATGTGTGTGATTGTTTATTTATTACTACTCATTATTGGATAATAATTCTACATTGATATAACATTTGAAGAAAAGGATTATAATTATGTTATTACTGATTCACCCCCCCTCTCAATAATCCAACAGTCACAACAACTCGACTGGATCACCCATGCCTGAGTCTTAAATATCAGAAGAAAAAGAGATGATAAGAAAGTTGAATGTCATTACAAAAGAAGTCTCAAATGGCAACACATAACCAGAGAACTACAGGCTTCATTAAAACTTTACAATATGGGAACTTAGCTCAACCATAGACCATAACAAAATATCAAAAACATCTATTTATACTCAGAGCCACTGCCACCACCAAGAATGTGACCTGGCTATTACATTCAAAACTTTTTGTTTGCATCTTTTTCTATCAGAATGCACTTGCATTCTTTTGTCATACACGATCTCGGATCAACATGGGTCTGAAGGGAAATCTTCTCGCAGGGGTACCAGGGGCTGGCAGTTCAGTCCCCATGGTCGAGCCTTCCATGCCTTCCATTTATAGGGTGAGTCAAGGTTTTAACCACCAACCTACCTCCCATTAACTTCTTTTTCTTGGAGATTGAATGAGACTTTAATGCTCAAGGATGTGGCCACTTCCATCTCTTGGATAGGATGCCATATAAAAATGCAATTATGGGGCTTCTCGGAGGTGTTTTAGGTTCAAAATAATTTTGGGCCCACAATACACTATGCTTCACCATGTAGCATGTTCCCTATACCATGGTTTCCATTGTAGGACTGCTCAAGAAAATTATCGCCCGAGCATGTTGCATCCCCACATTGAATTGTGGTTGTTGATCTGGTCACTGCATCCAAGGCTCGACATCTAAATTTCTTCTGTCAAGTTGTCGAAAGTCTTCACTCCACTTGATCCCCAATATCCCGATGCTCGGTCCAACGAAATGACCCATCTAGATCGACGGTTGGATTTTCTTTGAACTTGACGGCCATGATCATTTCCTCGAACAATCTCAGTCGCTCGTTGCTCGACAGATGCTTTCCCTTTTTTTATGGCCTTGTTTCCATATGACCACGGGCTGTGATCGTGGGCCCAACTCTTAGGCACATCATGATTTCATGTTTCATGAACTTATGTTGTGCTTTATGCTCAAACCTCTGAGTCACAAAATCATGATCTCTTTGATTAGGTGCCATGCATCCCCTTTGATCGGGTGGCCCATGTGAATATCGGTTTTTCAGTACCTCATCTATCGACATTTCGGGATGTCGACTATCGGTATTTATGGACCTTGGCTATCGACATTTCTCACTTGAACTTTTCCAAAAATACTTTCTCCATGTTGATCCTACACCACGTGTCCTTCTAAAATAGACGACCCAGATCATTTCATGACTTCCCGTTTTGTGAGTCATTATGACTCTGCCCTTTGACTGCTCCATTTTGCGAGTCAACGAAATGTTAATCTTGTGCCACGTGTCCTTCCCAGGATCAATGGCTAGGATGGGCCTCGCGATTTCAGAACTATGTATGACACTATACTTCATGTAACTCTATGATCCCATTCACCTGATGGTCGTCGATGTGATTTGCTTGGTGGATCTCTAACGTTGAAAGATGATCTAGCTCACTCACTTGATTTGAGTCCACATCAGACCGCTCCAAGTGTTGCGCTTTGTGCTCATGGCTACGACCTGCATAAAATAAAAACTTGGACAACTGGATAACAGTTAAGGAAAATAGAAGGATCAGTGATAGAGGTATTGGAGATGAGTGCTTAAGAAAAAGGAGAAAAAAAAATGGCTTTGTCAGTTGAAGGGGAAAATTTAAGGACATGGCCTGCGAAAGAGAGAAAAATAGGTCTTGGGCATATACTCGGGTATAAACCGCCAACTCACAGGACCCTAACAAGTTCATGTGATAACATTGGCTCCACAGGGGATGGCATGCTCCCTTCAGGCTACAAATTCATGTGTTAACATATAGGCTCCATGGGGGATAGAGACCTCTTTGTGAGGCTCTAAGAACTCCTTTTGTAGTTTCAGTGCCTTAGATGTTGGGTTATGGAGCCTGGCTCAAAACATTTAGTTGAAGGCTGAGAGGTACACTATTCTACTTAGAAAAGGAAAACAAACACACATGCTCCAGAAGGATCTTATTTATGTACAAATCCAAAGCTAACTGAATTTTTACACAGTGCTAGGTGAAAGCGAATTTCCACCAGAGCCATTAAAGAAGCTTCCTAACTGGAAATCCACTGACTATCTTAGTGATAGATAACAGATGATGCAACCGTGACAACAAAAATATTACAATTTGTATCCCTCCTCCCAGTGTTGAAGTCAAGATAAAGTTGGGAGGCTTCAATAAATGGAGGAAATGAAACTCCATGTATTCCTTCACAAGCTCATAGGCCAAGCGGAAAACTCCAGAAAATTTACAACATGCAACTTGCTATGTCACACAGTTGCTCACACATGGCTGAATATCTCTGGTAGGCATAGGTGGATGAGAGTTTGATGCAGGTTGACTGACCTCAAATGATGGTTGCTCACTTACAGGCTCTAGACAGGAGATAAACTGCCCCTTCTACTACTCATTTTATTCTTTGTCTTCTCTGAAAACATCTACTAGCTAAGAGAAAGAAGTATTTTCATGTGTATCCAAGGATGGCTCTTTCTCTCTATCAAGTTGCTCTTGGTAGGAGGTTTCTCTTTCAGAAGAATATTGGCAGCCTATGCTTTCTGCTTCTGAATACTCTTCAGGGGTAGGTGATCGCAGAACTCTTTTATCTTGAAAAGAGAAAAGAGCGATATCTTGATTCTTTTCTTCAACCACTTCTTCTTTTAAATATGAGACAGTAGGTGTACTAGGGGCAGAAAATAATGCATCCATAGCTACACCATGATCAGCGCTATCATCAATCATATCTGGAAGGAGTTATTCTTTGGAAATAGAGAGAGAAAAATTTTCATCTGTATTTGCAAAATACTCACTTTCATCCTTGATTTCCCTCTCAATCAAATCTTCACTAGACTCATCACACGAGAAACACTCTATCATCTGCATAATGTGGAGTGAAAACCTCTTACAAAAATCATAAAAAATAAGATGAGTCGGGTAAATCTTCCCATAATACGAATTAAAATATTCATGAAAATCCTTCAAAGAATGGATACTAGCAGCAGGGGGAGATTGACACCATTCACGAGCATCTTATTCTAAATAAAATTTGAACATATTGATCAAGACATCCTCATGAAATATGCCATGTTCAAGCATGCACATATGAAATTTTAATAAGTGCTCACCAGGATGGTCATTCTTGCTTCCTCTGAATCTCGAAAGATAATCATCCCATTCATTTATAGTTGGCACTGGGTGCGGATAACCAACAATAGCTGGGAAGTTGAATGGGGAAAACCTCTTGGCTAATATTTTTTCCATTTCAAACCAGTGGAGTCACCAATTGATTCTTTAATCATGGAGTCTCCAGGTGAAAGATACGAAGTAAGAGTGTGTCTAGTCTTTGTTCACCATCAAAGAATAGATTTGATCATTGTGTTTTCCCAAGAGCTACCAGGTGTAGCCAGAAGCAGCCACACTGAAATAATGGAGTTGAGACAGTGGAGTCACTTCAGTGGAGTTGCCAGGTGCAAGAGAAATCTTCAAAGGTTTTGATTTCTGATGCACCTTTGGAATCAGACATTCGTTGTCATTATACCCAAGGAAAATATTCAATTCATCCCCGACAACGGTGCCAGAAATGTTAGCACTAAAAGTCACCTCTGGATTGCATCAAAGGTAAGCCCAATACCAATCAGTTTTATGTCACAGGTTGGTTTTTAAAGAGGTCAAATGGGCGCAGAATCGAGATGATATCGCTTTAACTTAGAAATCCAGACCATACAATGCATGAGAAAGTGAGGTCTTGACTTAAATTCAGTTAGTAATTTGTAGTAAAGGATGAATAGGGGGAATAACTGGTGAGGAAATGTAGAGGTCTGCTATGGACATCGGGTCTTCCAGCAGCCTAATGAGGAAAATATTTGAATACAAGATCCTATTGAACCCAAAACGTCAGGAAACTGAAAACATCATAACAATATTGCAATCAAACATACATTACAATACAGTCACAACAAATCAACTGGATCACCCATGCCCAAGTCTTCAATATCAGAAGCAAAAGCGATGATAAGAAAGTTCATTGTCATTAAACAAGAAGTCTCAAATGTAAACACATAACCAGAGAACCAAAGGCTTCATTAAAACTTCACAATACGGGAGCTTAGCTCAACCATAGACCATAATAAAATATCAAAACAGAGTATTGATACTCAGAGCCACTGCCACCACCAGGAGTGTGACCTGGCTATTACATTCAAAAATATGTGTCTACATCTTCTTTTGTCAATCTACACTTGCATTCTTCTGTCAAACGTGATCTTGAATCAGCATGGGTCTACAAGGAAATATGCTCGTAGGGGTACCAGGGGCTGAAGGTTCAGTCCCCACGGTCGGGCCTTCCATGCCTTCCATTTATAGGGTGATCTAATGTTTCAACCACCAGCCTACCTCCCGTTAACTTCTTTTTCTTGGATATTGAACGAGACTTTAATGCTTAGGGGCGCGACCACTTGCTGCTCTTGGATAGGATGCCATATAAACATGCGATTATGGGTCCGCTCGGAGGTGGTTTAGGTTCAAACTGCTTTTGGGCCCGCAATCCACTATGCTTCGCCACATAGCGCATTCCCTATACCATCATTTCCATTGCGGGACTACTCAAGAAAATTATCGCCCGATCATGTTGCATCCCCGCAATGAACTGTGGTCATTGATCTGGTCACTCTATCCAAGGCTCAACGTCTGCATTTCTTCTGTCAAGATGTCGTAAGTCTTCACTCCACCTGATCCTCAATATCCCGATGCTCGATCCCGTGAAATGACCCATCTAGATCGACGGTTGGAGTTTCTTTGAACTTGACGACCATGATCATTTCCTCGAACAATCTCAGCCACCCACTACTCGACAGGTACTTTCCCTTTCTTTATGGCCCTACTTCCATATGACCGTGGGCTGTGATCATGGGCCCAACTCTTAGGTGCATCACGATTTTGTGTTTCACGAACTCATGTTGTGCTCTATGCTCAAACCTCTGAGTTGTGAAATCACGATCTCTTGGATAAGGTGCCATGCGTCCCCTTTGATTGGATGGCCCAGGTGAATATCGACATTTCAAGACCTCAGCTATCGACATTTGGGGAGCTCGGCTATCGACATTTCTAGACCTCAGCTATCTGGATTTCTCACTTGAACTTTTTTGAAATGATTTTCTCCATGCTGATCTTGCACCACGTGTCCTTCTGAAATAGACAGCCCATATCATTTCACAACTTTGCATTTCGTGAGTCCTCATGACTCTGCCCTTTGACTGCTCCATTATGTGAGTCAACGAAATGCTAATATTGCGCCATGTGTCCTTCCCAGGATCAATATCTAGGATGGGCCTTGCGATTTCATAACTTTGTCTGACGCTATACTTCATGTAAATCTATGATCTTGATCACCTGATGGTCATCGATCCAATATTCCTAGTGGATATCTACCGTTGAAAGATGATCTAGCTCGCTTACTTGATTTGAGTCCACATAAAACCTCTCCAAGTGTTTCACTTTGTGCTCATGGTTGCGGCCTGCATAAAATAAAAACTTGGATGACTGGCTAAGGGTTCGAGAAAATAGAAGGATCAGTGACAGAGGTAACGGAGATGAGTGCTTAAGAAAAAGAAGCAAACAAAATGGATTTTCTGGCTGAAGGGGAAAATTTAAAGACATGGCCTGTGAAAGAGAGAAAAACAGGGCTTGGGCATAGACTCGGGTATAAAATGCCAACTCACAGGACCCTGACAAGTTCATGTGATAACATTGGCTCCACAGGGGATGACATGCTCCCCGCAAGCTACAAATTTGTGTGTTAACATTATCATCATTACTACCAAAAATAATTTCATCAACATAAAATTCAATTATCAACAAATTATTTTGATGTACCTTTATATAGAGATTGTTGTCTGCATTTTCTTTCCTGGACCCTTATTGTTGTAAATACATGACCAATCTTGAATACCATTCCATGGTGGCTTGTTTGAGTGCATATAGTGCCTTCTTCAATATGCAAACCGAATATTCATTTTCTGACAATAGAAATCCTTCTAGTTGTTCAATGTAGACTTCTTCTTCTAGTTCTTTGTTTAGGAAGGATGATTTTAAATCCATCTGATATAATTTGATTCTCTTAGAACATACATAAGCCAAGATCAATTTGACTGCTTCCATTCTGGAAAATGGGGAAAAAGTTTCTTCGAAATCTATTCCTTGAACCTGAGCATATCCCTTGCATACTAACCTTCCTTTATTCCCAGTTATTTGTCCATCCTTGTTCAACTTGTTTCTAAATACCCATTTTGTACCAATCATGTTCTTATCATTAGGCCTTGGAACAAGTTCACATGTTTCATTCTTCTCTATCTGATCACGTTCTTCTTCCATGGCTTTGATCCAGTGTTCATTTATGTTGGATTCTTGAAAACCCTAGAGTTGAACTATGGATAATAGTGCTATATGTATTTTTTCTGGTCAGCATAATTTTCTTCGAGTTTAAAATCTTGTATCCATATTCCCAATGATCTGTTCTAGTGGATGATTTTTCGGTATTCTCCTACTAGGAGTTTTTGGAGATATCTAAATATTTTGTTGGTGATCCGTATTTTATGAGCAGAACAAAATGAATACAGATTATTAACAGGTGGTTAACAAAAAATAACAGAGATACAGTAAAACTAGTTTTCTATTCAATAACAAAATAAGCTGAAACTGTAAAATGCAGCGGAAACAAGCTCGTTGGAATGGTGGCAGCTTATCTCTGAGAAGAGATGTGACATTTGCATGAATTTGCAAGAAGACGATTAAAATGAGGCTTTGAAGGCCTTTTTACAATAAACAAGAATTCCAAAAACACTAGACATCCAAAAACCTAACCCTAGGAGATGAAGCGCCAAAAGTCATGTGGGCCCTGTTTGGGTAAGTTAGTACATCAACTTCCTGTGGTCGTAACTTTTGCAAACGATCTTCGTTTTAGTCATGTGATAGCCCGTTGGAAAGGTATATTCGAGGATATTAATTTTGGGGGATAATTTGTGCCTTAAAATTTCATTGAGGAGATCAATCCTGAAAAACCTTCATTTAGGCCCTCAAAATGGCCCCGGAAGTTAAAACTACTAAAAATAGTAAATTGCCAAAATATCAGAAAACTGTTTTGAGCCAGTTAGAAAAGGTGGGTGGCCACCAATATACATTTGTATCAATCCTCCCTCCTTAGGAATAAATGGTATCCATTGCATTGAGGTCCCCCATTAAATGAGGAAATCTCTGCTGAATTTGGCCCCGGGTGAGCCACCTGCCTTGGTGCAGGAGCTTCCCTGCTTTGACGACTCGATAAAGTTGGATTCTTTGTTTTCGAGTGCCCTTGATCTGTGTGTCCAAAATATGATCATTGTATGCCTATTCTATTCAGTCGGGGTTGAGCTTTGTTGGTGTCATATGTTCTGCTACGTCTGAGGTGTCCAATAATGGTGGGAAATAAGGGCGAAGGAGATCCACGTTGAACACTAGGTACAGGCCAAGGAAAGGAGGAATGTTGAGCTCAAAATAATTGTCACCCATGGCCTTGGTGATAGTGTATGACCCATAAAAAAGTGGGTGAAGCTTCTGATGGGGTCCTGTAAGGCATTCTTTCTGCAAGTGCAACCAAACTTTGTCACCCACCTGGAACTTATGTGGCACCTGATGTTGATCATGGCGTTATTTGTACTTGTCATTGGACTTTTGTAGGATATCCTGAACCTATTATAAAATGTGCTAGATCCGCTCAATGAAACAGGTGGCTTTGTCAGCTTTAGTTGGAGAAGGAGATGAGTCGGTCAAAGTGAATGCAAGGGGAAGTGCAACATCTATGGAACCCAATGGTTGGAATCCCAACCCTACCTGAAAGGGTTTGTGGTCGGTTGAGCTATGTAGGGATCGATTGTAGCTATGTCAGACATAGGAAAGGCTCTCATTCTATGTGCAAGGGTGCTTTGAATTATACATGCGAAGGATATGCACAATCATTCGATTTACAACCTTGGTTTGGCCATCTGTCTGGGGGTGGAAGGCCATGGATTTGGTGAGCTTGGTGCCCAACAGTGACCAAAGGCTTGACTAGAATGTGATGAGAAATATACTATCCCGATATGAGATAATGGTTTGTGGGATTCCAAAATGTACCCAGACTCATTCAATGAAGAGCTTGGCAGTGGCCTCTGTTGTGATGCTCTTCTTACAGGAAACCAGAATCGCCATCTTAGAAAAGCAATCAATAACCACAAAAACACAGTCATTTCCCCACTTGGTGGACAACAGGCCCGACATGTAATCCATTGAGATGGATTCCCATGGCCTGTCAGGAGTAGGAAGGGGGGTGTACAGGCCTTGTTTCTTATGGTCAGTTTGGCAATAACATAGGCAGTGCAGGACCTGATATACTTGTTGACCTCCTGTCTAAGTTTCGGACAGTAGAAATGTTTATGTAGCATCGCCACTGACTTTTTGACACTGAAGTGTCCTGCCACCGGACTGTAGTGGGATTCCCAGATCATCTTCGCTCTCTCACTTGATGGAACACAGATATGGCCCAGATGACACAAAAACCCATCCTGAAGATGGAAATTATCGACAACTACATTTGCACCCAACATTTAGTAGGTGGTGGCAAAGTCAGGGTCTGTCTCATAGAGTTGGGGCCATCCAGATGTCTCATAGAGTTGGTGAGTGCCGTGACTGGCGGTTTCTGAGGCAATCAATGACGCGATTAGTGCTTCCTGTTTTATACTTGATGTTGAGGTGGAATCACTGCAAGTATGTGGACCACTTTTGATGGCGGTCATTCTGTAATTTTCCTTGTGTCTGCATGAACTACAGTGGCTTATGATCAGTGTGGATGATTGTCTCCTTCCGAAAAATGTGATGTCTCCACTGGCGGTAGGCTTGCACAATGGAGTGCATTTCTTTGTCATAAGTAGGGTACCTACAGATAGTATCTGACAATGTATCACTATGATAGGCCACAGGGTGGCCGTGCTGAGTGAGAACGACGCCCACAACATAGTCTGAATCATCTGTCTTGATCTCAGAGGGATGTTGCAAGTCTGGTAGTGAAAGTACTAGGGCTGAGCATAAGCGTTGCTTCAAATCATCGAATGATTGTTTCTGGGACCGGCCCCATGCAATTTTTTCCTTAACACCACCCATGTTTATTTGGATAAGGGCCCATGCAGTATGGGAGAATCCCAACACGAACCTGCGGTAGAAATTGGCAAGGCCCAAGAAGCTTTGAAGCTCAGTGAGTGTTGTTGGGGCTGGACAGTCACAGATGACTTGGATCTTGGTTGGATCCACATGTACACCATGCCGATCAATGATGTAGCCCAGGTAATGGACCTTGTCCATGCCGAAGGAGCATTTTTCCAAGTTGGCCTATAGCTTGTGCTATTGCAGGGTGTGCAGAACCCGCTGAATATGGTGCAAGTGTTTGGCCCAAGTCTTCATGTAAATTATAATGTCATCCAGATACACCACTACAAAAGTATTGGTGAATGGTCGCAGGATATTGTCCATCATCATCATGAAAGTGGCTTGATCATTTTGAAAACCAAAGGGAATGACCAACCATTCAAAAAGGCCTTCCTTTGACTTTAAGGCGGTCTTCCATACATCTATCTTTTCTATCGGGACCTGGTGGTAGCCAAAATTCAGATCAATCTCACTGAAGTATTTATCCCCTGCGAGTTGATCAAGGAGGTCATCGATTTGGGGAATCGGGTACCGATTTCTGACTGTGATTTAATTCAAATCCCGGTAGTCAATACAGAGTCGCCAGGTTCCATCTTTCTTCTGTACCAGCATGATTGGGATCCTGCAAGGTGATGAGATGGGGCGGATGTGCCCCTTGTTGAGCAGTTCTTGGATCTGTCACTTGATCTCCTCATTCTCTAACAAAGAGAGATGATAGAATGGCCCATTGGGAAGTGGTGTGTCAGGGGTTAGATCGATGGGGTGCTTGACCTGGTAGTGCAGAGGTACCCCTGTAGGTGAGGAGAAGATATCCAAGTATTCTTCCATGACCTTATCTACTTTCTTCTGCTGTGTGGAGAGGTTGGCCACAGATACCTTGGATGTCGCTATGATCTTTCACTTATTTTTAAAGAAAATCACAAAGAAGACAAACTTCCTTGTCTGAGAGATGACCTTCCTACATTTCTTAACAAAGATCAAGGAAATAGCACTAGGTGGGACTGCCTCAGGTATCCTGTACAATTTCCTATTCAAAGTAATAATAACACTATGAAGCCTAGACTCATATACAGCATGATGTTTCCATAAATAAGGTTGGCCCAAAAGAACATCACAAACTTTGAGAGGAGAAACATCACACAATACCTTGTCTTTAAAGGGCTTGATTTCATATGATAGTCGACACTGTTGGCTGACGAGGAGATCGCTTCCTTGGTGGAGCCATCCAATGGTATACGGTTGTGGGTGCACCATTGTTGGCAGGGCCAGCCGCTTGACGCCCTCTACTAAGATGAGGTTCTTCTGGCTACCGCTATCAACAATGAAGTGCAGTGGACTACCTTTTACCCACATCTGTGAATGGAAGAAGCGCTCTCCTTCTTCTGGCTCGTCTGGTTCACCATGTTGGAGCTTAGTGGTAGTAAAGGTGGCACTGGGTTTTGTGTCAATGATTCATCTTCCTCTTTTTGGTTTTGGCTCAGAGTTAGAATCTACATCTGATTCAGAGGCTTTCACTTCAGCCACCAACGATTGTTTTGAGTGGCAGTTAGCAGTGTTATGCCAAGGGCTCTTATGGAAGTCGCACCACTTCCTGGTATCTTTCTTTGTCTTTCTAGTGTCCTTCTTTTCTTGCGGCTTGGACTAGTAGTCCTGATACTATCCATATTTTCTCTGTCCTTTGTTTTGTGGGTTGGGGCCACCCTTTCTTGGATTTTGTTGTGAGGGGTTCCCAGGCCCAAATTTCCACATCTTTTGTTTGAGCTTCTGCTTGATTTTGACGGCATATCATAGGCCGCATCCAAGGATGAGATGTCTAGAAATTCCATTTTAGTCTGGATGTATCTATGCAGAGCACCATGATACTTGAGCACTAGATGTCACTATGAATCTTTGATACCCATCTTGGTGCGCTAGGTATGGAAGATATTTGTGAAATTCGGCACTGCCTGGTCTCTTTCTTGTCGCAGTGTGGTCCATTTGGTATACAGGTCGTCGCAACTTCTGAGAGGGTAGTATTGTTCCTTAATAGCATCCCTGAAGGATTCCCATGTGGTCATGACTGGGAATAATGAGGTTTTCTTTGTTTCCTTTTTCTCACAGAAGGTTTCCCACCAATCTTTGACATGGAGAATGGCTTTGAGGAGCACAAAAGTAATATTTTCTCTATTCGAAAAGTTATGGACAAAAAAATACCCTTCTAGTAGATTCAACCACTTGTCTACAGCATATGCATCTATCTGACCTTCAAATATAGGAATATCAAAGTTTATTTGTACCTTGAAGGAGGCGGCACCTCCATTAGAAGAAGATGTGTACCTGTTGGTAGCCGCCGAAGGATTTGCCAAAACTATCCATCATCATGTTCCTCTATTGCGTGAGGGATTCCTCAATCAACAGTTTGAAAGGATCTCTTATCCCATCATCTTTATTTTATCTTGCCATCAGAGGTCGCTTGGGCATGCGAGAGCTTCTGTTCTCAAGAGAAACAAGCTCGAGACCCAACTCTTTGTACTCCGACCTCGTTGGGGACATGCATTAAGACGACAAGGAGCAGACCACTCTGATATCATTGATCTGTATTTTATGAGTAGAACGAAATGAATATAGATTATTAACAGGTTATTAACACAAAATAAAAGAGATATAGTAAAACTGGTTTTCTATTCAATAACAAAATAAGCTAAAACTGTAAAATGCAGCGGAAATAATCTTTCTGGAATGGTGGTAGCTTATCTCTAAGAAGAGATGTGACAGTTGTGTGCATTCGCAAGAACACAATTACAATGAGGGTTTGAAGGCATTTTTACAATAAACATGAATGCAAAAAACCCTAGACATCCAAAAACCTAACCCTAGGAGATGAAGCGCCAAAAGTCATGTGGGGCCCATTTGGGTAAGTTAGTACATCAACTTCCCGGGGTCATAACTTTTGCATACGATATTCGTTTTAAGCATGTGTGTTATAACCCTAAATTGCACCATCCATGCTTACCTGGTATCAGGCCAACTCATTGCCCTTCATTGCCAAAGCCATGCTGAACAGACTCTTTGAAAACCTCTCAAACCAAGTAACTCGTGCCCTAACCCACTGCTGGGCGCGTTGGAATGCTGGCAGGCCTTATACTGCACGCGTTGGAACGCGGGCTGTCCCACTACAGCCAGTGTTTACCTAACAAAGAAAAAAATAAGGAAAGTTTCCGCCGGGACGAAAATCTTTAGGTCAGTTAACTGGAACTCCCAGCCATGCATGGACGAGAGTTCATCTAAAACCCTAGCTCCTTCTAGCCTATAAAAGAAGGGGTAGGGGTACTATTCAAAGGAGGAAAAATCATAGCAAAGAAACTCTGCCCAATTGCCGAATCCGTTTTGTCCCAACCCTTTAGCTTTTCCTCAAGCTTTAGGAGAATTCAAGCAAAGCAGTTGGAGGACAAAGAAGAGGAGGAGCCCAGGATCAGGATCGAGGAACGGTGGTCGGTCTCTAAAATCATTGTAAGTGATTCATTTTGAGATTAATAAAAAGATGCTTTTCCCGTCCCAAATACATGAGTCTTATATGTTTTATGTGATTTGTGTTTAATCTCTAACCCTCCAGTAGAACAATAGCATGCATGTGTAGTTTTGTCTTGATTGCAGGATCACTTTTTGGAAGGAGCAGCAGAAGCAAGGAGATAAAGCTCAACGGAGGATCTACACCAACCGTCGATAAAAAAAAGGTTAGTTGGTTCTTCCCATGTGTGCGTGTGAAAAAGGGTTTTAGGTTGGGGTAGAAGGTTAAGGGTTATTTCTGAAGGGTCATGATCTGCATGCAAGTTTAAGCCCTAGCTTGTTAGTCCGTAGGGTATAATTTCCCAACAACAGAATTGGTGACTCCACTGGGGACATTTTACTCTTAGGGTTTCCGGATTTCATTGAAGGTTTCTTGGGTAGTTTAAAAGAATAAAGTTTCTGTTTCTTTGTTGTTTTTGTTTTCTGTTAGGTCGAAGCTAGCAGGGAACCTGGTTATCAATACCAGTTTTTCCTTTACTGTTGCTTGTCATACTTTCTTGGGATACACAGAGGTACACGCGGCCTGCAGAAGGCCTGCCCGCGTGTAACCCGCGCCCTAACCTTCTACAGCCCGCGTTTGAACGCCTGCTGTAGTGGTTTCAGTAGCGTGTAGAGTTTAGGAAGCTTAAGAGGCAGTCCCCTCTGCCCTGTCAGAAGTTTTATCTTCTCAGGGGGCTTTCTGGATCCTGTCTGGGTCTTCATTGGTTTATTGTCTTGTTTTCAGTCTACCTTTTTGTGTTGGATATCCTTTGTGTTTGTTTTCTTTTTTGCAATTTTTTCTTTTCTGTTGAAATAGAAGCATCCAAGCCTTCTAGAGACCCTAGTTGTCAATACTAGAGGCCTTTTTTCAGGACTGGGCTGCCTGTGTGTTGTTTGTCTCATTTTTTATACAGACCCATGGCCTGTTTAGGCTTAGCCCGCGGGTACCTGCGTGCTGTTGTGACTCAACACGCATTTGCACACATGTTGTCTTGGTGACAGTCGCGGGCTTGATTGGTAGTTGTTCAGCTTGGGTGGGGCATTCATCCCCTCCTTTGGTGAAAAGAGCTCCTCTCAGGGGTATAGAGTCTGGAGCTGCACTGTCAGCTGGTTAGGGCATCTCATCCTTAGCCTGTGTTTGTTAGTTGATGATTTGATAGAAAAGACAAAAGAGAAAAAATATTTGTTTTATGGTTTTTAGGCAAGAGTTAGAATCGGTGTTGTCTTGATTGCTTTTTCGCATTGTGTGTTCTGATTCTTTTGCGATCTGCGCTTTAAGCCAGAGTTTTCTTTTCATTCTCTTGGTTTTGTTCTTGTCAACATTTTTCCTTGTTGCGTCATTTGGTAGTAAAATAAAATAAAAAAAATTTGATTCATTTTCTTCTTGATGTGAAGATTGTGTTGTTGCATCAATAGCTAGGAAAGAAGTCTTTTTGCATAAGTTTTTGCAGTGCATGTCGAGTATAAGTAGATCGCAAATCTGAGCGAAAGTCCTTTGTATTTACTGCATGAAATCTTAGTAAATTTGAAAAGAAAAGAAATCTTTTTGTTGAAAAGTTGTTGGTTTTGCATTTTAGTAAAAGTTTTTGTTTCCAAACATCTCTTGTTCATTTTGCTTTGAGTCTTTTTACACACCATCAGTTTCACTTTCATACCTTGTGACTTAAAAATCCCATTAAAATCAACGCTAATTAAAATCAATTAGACTTTTCTGTTTGTAGGGTGCATACACTAGCTCAGGACTAGGGCCTTGGAATAGGTTGGAGGGTAAATTTCTCCAAGGCCACTCAAACCAAACATTGGAGTCTATCAATAGGGAGTGTAGAAGTCTAGTTACGAAAAGTTATCCGGACCCCCCTCTAACACAGGGGCTAAACACGAGGTCGCATAAGGAAAGGTAGCGAAGATAACCCCTCCAAAGCTGGACCGAGCATTGTGGAGAACACATATAGAGGATTTGTTAAGGGATTCCGTTGTTTGCATTTTCCACAGGGCTTCGTGGGTCTTGAATCCGTTCGAGGTCATCAGTTGTCTTCTGGACCATTTTCTCTCGATACCCTTGACAGGTTTCAAGCTTGATACCCTGCTCATTGTGGTCTACCCAACTGTTGACTGTACCCGCCTGGTGACTGTTCACGTGCTGGCAAACTAGTTGCCAATCTTTTCTAGCGACATACGCGGGTGACTGCGGGGGTATACCGTGGTACCTAGGACAGACATCGGGCCATGCTTTGCAGAGTATACCCGGAGGGTGCTTCCGTATTCGAGTTGCACTTGCACCGGTAAGTTGCTCTAGTGTTGGTTGTTGTAACTGTTCTTCCAACTAGTTTAGTGCTTGCTTGATTTATCTTCTAGGGGATTTCTTTTAGTGAATGTTATTGTTTGTTCGTGTAGAATACCTCAGTGTGTCATGAATATTCTCACACAGTGGAGGATTTGGAGCTCCGCCGGTCACGAAGGCTTCTGGGCCTGTCGTCGGTTATACTGGAGCCACCCCCGCCACCTTTGAGGCAGAAGCTGGACCATCAAGGGTCTTTCGAAGAAACCGGGGCTTTTGATCCCGAACAACCCCCCGAGGAATCGACCGCCAATCTTGGATTGGTTGAAACCTCAAACACTGATACTTGGCCGGACATTGATGTGCCAATTCAATTTTATGAACGCCTGTCAGTGCCTAACCCAGTGATGGAACCAAACTCTGTTACTTCATCTGGGAATTCTTCCATTCCCATCACTGTTGCTACCACAGGAGAAGCTTCTCCTAACTTGCCTTTGTCGACAGTCTGGGCCACCATGGTCTCGGCCGCAACTACATCGCACACTGGACCGACCCCATCTATCACGGCGGCCACACCTCCTTACATACCTAGTGTGACAGGCCCTCCGTTTTCATATGGTATGCCTAGTTCATGTACTAGTCCTGCACTCACTTCATCCACTTTCCAGACTTTGGGTCTAGGGGAAAGGAGCTCTAACGCTCCTCTGCAAGGTCAACTTGGGGGCATTCCTATCCCTTTCAATGCTTTTCCTTACGCTGGAGGTCATATTCCTCCTTCGTCCCCGTCGCTTGGTGGATCGCATCAGCAGTCCGCTGGGCAGCCTGCACACACAAGTCCTTTTGGAGCCGGGAGTCAAGGAACACCTGCGCAAAATCAGTTGGTAGGTTCGTCACCATTTGTTTGGAATGGGATGTTTGGTAATAACACTTTCGCATCCACTGCTTTCCCAACTGGGGGCACACCTGTTTTTGGACAGTTTACACTGGCACAGGGTACTATTCCTGTGCTGGGGGCACATATACCAGGACCTTGGAACTCAGCACAAGGATCCGTTCCATCCTCTGGAATGTCGTTCTGGGGTAATTCTTTCCACAGCCAATGGAACCCCGGACAGACTTCTATGCCTCTTCCATCAGGACCAGCATGGGGTAATCTGTCCCAAAGTCCGTCAAACACGATGAACGCCCAACATCCTATGTCCTTCATCGGGAATCATCCAATGATGTCTCCTCCGATGCAAAACCCTTACGCTGGTCAGGGCCATGGTTTCTACCAGAACCCGGGCCAGTAGCCAAACTTTTCCTGGCAACCTGGTGCCAGTCAAAGTCCAGGACCCCTTTATCTAGGCTATCAGCAGCAACCTAAAATACCTTTCTTGGCGACATTACACTTGCCAGATTTAACATGGTTGTTAAATGATCCTATTTGTCACGATCCGCGTTGGCCTCCTATGCCAATGAAGTTGCCTTCGGACATCCCAAAGTTCGAGCCTAAGCCTAACGAAGATCCAGGTGATCACGTGACTACTTTCCATCTTTGGTGTTCATCGAACTCACTGAAAGATGACTCTGTCCAGTTGCGATTGTTTCAACGCACTCTTATTGGGAGTGCCGCGAAATGGTACATAGAGCTTGATCGTTCACGATACTCTTCTTTTGGCGAACTGGCGATGGTCTTCCTTAACCATTTCCAGTTACCTGTGAGATACGACGTCGGCATAGAGTTGCTAGCTAATTTCAAGCAGACGACATCGGACCATATCTCAGATCACATTCGAGAGTGGTGACGCCGAAAGAGTCTTATCAAAGTACCAGTCCCACCAGCATTCCTGCTGGAGTGGTTCATTAAGTCCTTGGTCCCACAGTTGTCCAAAGATGTCGCCACGTCCGGAGTTTTCTCTGAAGAAGACGCCATTATGAGGGCTCAACAGTTTGAGCTCATCTACTCTCAGTCCGGTTTGCTATACAGCATCTTACCAGATGCACCACGGTCGATCCTAGAGAAAACCAGACAGAGAGTCGGACCACATGCCGATGGTATTGTAGGTTCAGCACAAACCAAGCCCGCTGAGCAATTGACAAAACAATTGCAGCAGTTATCTATACAACACTCAGCGGCCAGCCAGACTACTGCTTTGGCTTCTCCTCCTACTCAAACGTCGGAAGTACACGCCGTACAGACGACTAACCAAAAGGCCAACCAGCAGCCTGAAGGGAAGAAAAAACAACGCAAGAAGAGTAAGGGGGACAAAAAACCAAATGATAACACTGGCGAGGGCACCATGAAAAAGAGGAAGGCGAGGTATTCGTGCAACCTGTGTGCAAAAGACCACCCGACCCATCTATGCCCTCGACTTGCAGAGGCCCAGAAGTTTGTCACATAGCAACAGCAAGCCGTGTTGACTAATCCATTTCAGCATGGGCAAAATTTAACTCAAGCCTCTGCAAGTGGCGAAGGGGGCAGCCAAGAGAACTGCCCTCCTCCAAATAATTCATCTTCCGCGAACGTATATATGGTGAAAAGTGATGCTTTCATAACGACTAGAGCGCACGACTATAGCAAACCAAGTGCCCCTGAGAAAGGCAAAGAAGCCGAGATCTCATCTCTTCCTCTACAGATCAAGAAGACGTTGGGTGAAATGATGACACGCATTCCAAAAGGTGCGTTCAAGCGCGCTTCTCACAATCCAAACGCAAGGGCCGCCCAGAACTACTTTGTGGTGGAAGATTTATCCCAAACCCCTTGTGCTATGTCTGCTTTGGAGGTCCTCCAAAGTTGCCCTGCTCAGAGGAAAGCCTTGTTGACTGCGTTAGGCTCTACTGAGACTTGTAACTCGGGTACCATCATGTTAGATACGACTGACTTGAAACCTCGTTTGCCTTACCACGTCGCGTTTCAGATAGTAGTGGCTCATCCCATGAAAACTTTTACACGGAATATCTTCCGCACAGTGGTAGACGAGGGCGCTTCAACTTGCGTTATGTCGTTAGCATACTGGAAAGCCATTGGTCAACCTGAGTTGTCTCCATCACCTACTCTCCTCACTGCGTTCGACGGTCGTTCTTTCCGACCACATGGCATCATTCCTTATTTTCCTGTACAGTTAGGGGGAAAGACCGTGTGCGTCGAAGTAGAGGTAGTTGATGCCCCCATCGACTATAATCTATTGTTAGGTCGTAGTTGGACTTATGCAATGCAAGCGGTGGTTGCTACAATCTTCTGAGTCTTATTGTTTCCACATGAAGGCCGGATAGTGACCATTGATCAGTTATCCTTCTCTCGACCTGACCCAGCTTTGGGGGCATCCACGGTTCCCATGGTTGATAATCCTCAAGCCGGTGTCATCAACATAGGAGTTGGTTTGTGCCCATCTTTGATGGGTACTTTCGATTACCCACCTCCTCATGGCGATGTCAAATTTATATCGAACCACCACAAGGATGAGATTTACCATGTTTCGTCGTTTCGCACGACTTACTTTCAGGATCCATGGACTCTTCCTTCCCCATCAACCACAATGGATGAGACAGGGCACGCTGGCATGGCCACGCCCTTGTCGGCCGCTGAAGTAGCGTACTCTTTGGTCCAACAAACTTCAGCTACTCCTGATCCGATTCCTGCACAAGAGTCGGATCCACTCCTCGAGCCTATCTCGGCTCAGGATTCTCTTACCGATATCGATTCATTAGACTTAGTATTGCCTTCTGATGAAGCTATAATCGAAGCATTGACTGGTCCGAACAAACCCTGGGACGATCTTCATCACAGATCATATTTCCTCCCAGAGTTACGCCGAATTGAGGCAGGAGAATTCACTATCACCATGATGGGAAATCAGCCTTGTCCCATTAACCTCTTAGCTACACAGGATATTTATGCTGAGGGAAATATGGCAACTATCACTGAAACGATACCTATCGATATCTCCCGAAACCCTGGCATCGTGGAAAATGTCTTCGTCAGAGCAGATTGCTCCCCCAAAGAGATTCAGGTTTACACTGATCTTTTTAAGGAATTTCGCGATGTTTTTGCTTGGTCTTACGAGGAAATGCCAGGCATTGATCTGAAAATAGTTGAACACGAAATCACTACGTATCCTGATGCTAAGCTTGTTCGATAGAAACTTCATCCAGTTAATCCTAGGAAAGCAGCAGCTATTAAAGCTGAGGTTGAGAAATTGCTTAAGGCAGGGTTCATATACCCTATTCACTTGACTCAATGGGTGTCAAACCCCATGCCGGTCGATAAAAAACAAGGCACGATTCGTGTCTGTATCGATTTCCGTGATTTGAACAAGGCATGTCCAAAAGATAATTATCCAACCCCATTCATCGACCAGATCATTGATGAGTGCACCGGTTGCGAAGCCTTTTCATTCATGGATGGTTTTTCAGGCTATAACCAAATCCAAATCAAACCCAAGGACCAACACAAAACGGCATTCATTTGTCCATGGGGTACATTCGCCTATCGAAAAATGCCTTTTGGTCTCAAGAATGCTGGAGCCACTTTCCAGCGGGCCATGTATTTTGCGTTTCATGACCTCAAACATATAGTCGAGGCCTATCTAGATGATTTAGCATCATGCTCTCGCAAGCGAAAAGATCATCCAACACACCTCAGACTAATCTTCGAACGCTGTCGCTACTTCCAGATTCGCTTGAATCCCAACAAGTGCAGCTTTTGCGTCACGTCAGGATGTTTGTTAGATTTCATAGTGTCAACGACAGGGATCATGGTCGATCCTCTCAAGGTGGAGGTGATAATCCAGTTTCCCCCCCCACGCACAATTTTACAACTTCAAAGTCTTCAAGGTAAGGCGAACTTCTTACGACGCTTCATCGCCAACTATGCCGAAATTACCAAGGGCTTCATGCGTTTACTGAAGAAAGACGTTCCTTTTCTCTCAGACGAAGCCGTGCAGCGCTCTTTCGATGCATTGAAACACACCCTTACAACCGCACCTCTGCTACAGCCACCGAATTATAACAAGGATTTCCTCTTATATCTGGCTGCCGCAAAATCAACCATAGGCATGGTTTTAGTTCAGGAAGATGATTCATTTTCTGAATATTTGATCTATTACCTGAGCCGCGGCCTCGTAGGACCGGAACTTAATTATACCCATCTCGAAAAGCTTGCGTTGGCGGCAGTCCATGCTGTTCAACGGTTCTGTCACTATGTTCTGTTTCGCAAGACCACCGTCGTAGCTGTCATAAATCCATTCTAGTACATGTTGACACGACGTGTTATCGGCGGAAAAATCAGTATATGGATGGTAATCCTCCAAGAATTCGACTTAGACTTCGTTTCAGCCAAGTCCAAAAAGTCGTTGGTCTTCGCAGAACTTATCTCAGAACTTTCGGTTGAGTCAGGTGATGTTGTGCCTGAGGAATCGCCTATCCGGGGGGATATGTTTTTGATCGAATCATCTGACCCGTGGTACAGAGATATACTGATCTATCTCCATACTTTGAAGTGTCCTACCTCTGCTTCTTGTGATGAGCGTCGACGGATCCGCCATCAGGCCAAGAACTATCTTATACTCAATGATACTTTGTATCGGAGAGGTGTAGATTGTATCTTGCGTCGATGTCTCACTCATGAGGAGGCCGTCATAGTGCTCAACGATTGTCATATAGGAGCTTGTGGCGGCCACTTATCCGGGTTGGCAACAACCAAAAAAATCTTACGAACAGGTTACTTCTGGCCCACGCTTATCAAAGACTGTATTGAGTCAGTCAAGAAGTGCCATCTGTGCCAAATCTTCTCACGCAAGATGAGGGCACATCCAGCTCCGATGTTTCCTGTTATCACAGTCGGTCCCTTCACCAAGTGGGGGATTGATTACACTACATGCAACCCCCCATCAGCAAGGGGGCACCGCTATATCATTGTGGTTGTCGACTACTTCACTAAGTGGGTCGAAGCCATGCCGACGTTCAAAGATGATGGAGAGAC
>ML778552.1:1304287-1318994 GCA_009831015.1 Picea engelmannii
CCTTAAAATTGAAAAAATAGCCGAGTGATCTTGTCCTTATCACACTCGTTAAAATGGTTTTGAATTGACGTCTAGTCGGTGCTAGTTTACCCCTTTTTCGAACCGACTAGACTATTGACGAAAAAGGTACCCCAATGGAGTTTTCTTTTCTGCTTTTTTAGACTCTCTAAACATGAAAAATCACCGAGCTTTCCTTCTTTGGGCTCGTTAAACTTACATCGAAGGACGTTACCATTGTGTGTTCTATCAACCGCATCTGCATCCTTTACCTTTCAACCTAGTAACAGTTTGCCTTTGCGTCTTAACACCTTTGGCCACTGGAGGATTTTTCTTGAGTATCATTTCCTAGAACATCAGTCTTTTCCTTGTGCCTTGAGCTTGTATGTTTGCGGTGCTCGTTCCTCCATTGTAACGTAACATTCATTTATTCTTTTCAAAATCATCAAAAAGAACAAAAAAATCAAATATACCCCAAAAAGAGGATGGGAAAAGTATTTTCTTTATTGGTAGCATTATGAGTCACCCTTGGATAAAGCACATCTGTCCGTTTGATTCATCAGACTTTGGGATGTAGTACGACCTTAGGAAGCTTTGCTCGCTATGTTGAGTTGTGTCCTCCACCGTTTGGTTACTCTTCCAAACATATGGAGAGTTTACGTTGCCTCTTGCTTCGTAGACTTATAATTACTAGATATGCTGCCTGAGTTTTATCACTTGTCGTGCTATTGTCCAAGGGAAGTTTTTTACTTAGCTTGAGTCAGTCACTCTGCAATATGTCTCTTGTCCACATACCCGACCATCCTGAACGTCCAATCAAGTCTCTGTTCGAAATCACTAAAGCCTTCAGTCCGATCATCAAGATTATCAAGTCTGCAACCGACGAGCCGTCGAAGACCTCTGGGTAGTGCAGTCGTACACTCATATTACACTCCTACCCGAGTTGTAGAAGATTTTGAAGTTGTTGCTCGAGCTCTGAAGTATGGCCATCAGGCCAAATCATCTTCTAAGAGATGGATACTTTCTATGTATATCTTTCTGATTTCGAGATGTAGCTCTGCTGTGTATTGTTCGAGGCTACTCTTTATAGTTATTTGACATGGATCTACAGTGTATTTGATTGGTAGCCATGGTTCTGATTTATCCCGAGCATGGGTATGCCCGCCTCGGTGAGACATTTGATGTTTTTTCAGACGTCACCTCCTGATTACTAATTCCTGGGCTCACTCATTCAGCATATCAGTATAGATTGGTAAATAATTGATAATTTATTTTAGCCATCAGATGCTCTTCTAACCTCACACATTAGGGGGCATCTATTATAACCCTAAATTGCACCATCCATGCTTACTTGGTATCAGGCCAACTCATTGCTCTTCATTTCCAAAGCCATGTTGAACAGACTCTTTGAAAACCTCTCAAACCAAGTAACCCGCACCCTAACCCACTGCTAGGCACATTGGAACGATGGCAGGCCTTATACTGCATGCGTTGGAACGCAGGATGTCCCACTACAGCCAGCGTTTACCTAACAAAGAAAAAAATCAGGAAAGTTTCCGCCAGGATGAAAAGATTTGGGTCAGTTAACTGGAACTCCCAGCCATGCATGGCCGAGAGTTCATCTAAAACCCTAGCTCCTTCTAGCCTATAAAAGAAGGGGTAGGGGTAATATTAAAAGGAGGAAAAATCATAGCAAAGAAACTCTGCCCAATTGTCGAATCCGTTTTGTCCCAACCCTTTAGCTTTTCCTCAAGATTTAGGAGAATTCAAGCAAAGCAGTTGGAGGACAAAGAAGAGGAGGAGCCCAGGATCAGGATCGAGGAACGGTGGGCGGTCTCTAAAATCATTGTAAGTGATTCATTTTGAGATTAATAAAAATATGCTTTTCCCGTCCCAAATACATGAGTCTTATATATTTTATGTGATTTGTGTTTAATCTCTAACCCTCCAGTAGAACAATAGCATGCATGCGTAGTTTTGTCTTAATTGCAAGATCGCTTTTTGGAAGGAGCAGCAGAAGCAAGGAGATAAAGCTCAACGGAGGATCTACACCAACCGTCGATAAAAAAAAGGTTAGTTGGTTCTTCCCATGTGTGCGTGTGAAAAAGGGTTTTAGGTTGGGGTAGAAGGTTAAGGGTTATTTCTGAAGGGTCATGATCTGCATGCAAGTTTAAGCCCTAGCTTGTTAGTCCGTAGGGTATAATTTCCCAACAACAATGTGATAGCCTGTTGGAAATGTATCGTCGAGGATATTCATTTTGGGGGCTCAATCATGCATTCAGATATCATTGAGGAGATCGATCCCGAAAAACCTTCATTTAGGCCCTCAAAATGGCCCTCGAAGTTAAAACTGCTAAAAATAATAAATTGCCAAAATTGTCAGAAAATTGTTTTGAGCCAGTTGGAAAAGGTGGGTGGCCACTAATATCCATATGGATCAGTTTGTCATCTTCCTTTTGCTCTGCTTCTATATTCTCTTCCTCTTCTTCTCATTCTTCTTCTTCTTTCAAGTCTTCTTCTCCTTCCTTATTTGTTGATTATCTTATTTCTTCTTTGATCTTTCATACACTTGTCTCATCAATCTTTACATTGATTCCTTCCACTATTATGTTGAGTCTCAGATTGAAACACTTTATGCCCTACTTTTTCTTGAGTACCCGACAAATATTCCTTTTTCAACTTGGGAGTCAAGTTTCCAATCCTTCCATATTATCTTTTGATGTATCACTTGCGTCCAAACACTCTAAAATGCTTCACATTTACCGATCTTCCTTCCTATAACTCATAGGGAGTCTTATCATGGTTACTTCTAAGAATTCCTTTGTTCAAGATAGGGATTTTTATATGTACTGCATACGCCCAAAATATGTCACTCAACTTGGAATCTTCCAACATGGTTATGTCCATTTCATGTATTGTCTCGTTCTTTCTTTCAAAAACATTGTTTTGTTGAGGTGTCCTCGCTACTGAGAACTGTCTCTTTATCCCATGTTCGCTACAAAAGTCCATGAATTCCTTTGATGTGTACTCTCCACCATTATTTTATATTAAACACTTGATTTTCAAGTCTGTCTCTATTTCAACCATCTCTTTGTATATATTGAATTTCTCAAATGCCTCTGACTTCCTCTTAAGAAAGAAAACTGCAGTCATTCTTGTGTAGTCATCAATCAGCAACATCAAGTATTGTTCACCATTTAATCCCTTTGTCCTTTTTGGTCCACATAGATAAATATGTACAATCTCCAATCATTTTTTTGTTGAGTACTCATTTTATTTGAAGTTGATACTAGTCTATTTTCCCTATAGATAATGCTTACATAGAGTATTCATTGGCTTTGAGATTTCAGGAATTTCTCTTACCGCTTCCTTTCTATAGATTTTGACAAGATTTTCAAAGTGCATATGACCCATTCTTCTTTTCCAAATCCAACTTTCATTTTCCTTTCCTAAACAACAACTCTCCTTTCCAATTTCATTCAAAACATATATGTTGTTCGGAGTCCTTATAACTATTGCTACTAACCTGCCTGATCCTTCTTTCCTTATTTCACATTTCTTTGAGTTGAATTGGAGTGTGTGTCCTTGATCACACATTTGAATTGCACTCAAGAGATTGTGATTCATATATTCAACCAGTAGAACATTTTTGTCCATTGTATCTTTGCTTCCAATATTTATTGTGCCTCTACCTATGATTTTAGTTGAATGATTATTTCCAAATGAAATTGATCCATCTTTCTCTTTCTTCAGAGTTAGAAACGTGTTCCTATCACCTACCATATGCTTTGAACGAACACTATCAACATTCCAATCATTATTCCTATGTTAAGCCTGTAGAGAAAGCGAGAATTGATTCTACTTTATTTTCCATATCCCTTGTGGTTCCAATATCTGACTACTAATGTTCTTCTTTAATTCTCTGGGTTGAATAGTCAATCTGCAATTCGTCACTATGTGACCAAAATTGTTGCATTTGTATCATTCTACTTCATTTCTCAATGAACCAAAATTGTTTTGGTTCCTGCTGTATGATTCATAAGATCTTCTAGGATAACTATTATTTAAGTACCCTGCATTGTTACTTCTATTCCTAGGATAGGCTCTGCAGTTTACAACTTTATGTCCAAAATTAGCACAATGAAGACAATGACCATAAAATAATATTTGATACCTCAGAATAGATGATGTTCTTTGTGATGCACTTCTTCTGAATTTGTCTTCTTGAGTCTTCTTTACTTATGGAATATTCTTCTTTGGGGGCATGCATTCTTCCTTCTTGACAAAATATTTGGAAATCTCTGCATAAATTCTTTGTTTCGCTTCCTATTATGTTGTCTTGGAGCTTGACCCTTTCTCATTATATACTTGATTGTATCTGAGGCCGGATATGTCATCTAATGATCTTTGACTGATGATGATTTGATTCAATCTTATGGTTCTCTTCTGCTGCATAACTTTCTTCTGAAGATCTTTCCTTAAAGAGACTACTTCTGCTTCCAATCATTTTCTCCTTTTCTTCTAACTAAATTCTAAGAATTTACTAAATTCTTGTTTCTTCTTCTATTTTAATTTTTAGACTCATGATCATATTTTCTAATTTTTCAGAGTTGGAATTATGGTATCCCTCTTTCATTTTTAACTCAGCCTTAAGTGAATTTGTTTTCTTTCTTTCCTTCCTGAGTTATTCTAATGCACTGATCAGCTCTACTCTGAGATCTACTTCACCTTCTTCTTCTTCTCTGAGAGTAGTCTTTTGGAATCACTGTCACTATCATTATCCTCCTCATTTGATGAGGAATTGTCCACTTTTGAGTAGAAAGTTTTCTTGAAGAATTTCTTATTGTTTCTTCTCTTGTTTCCCTTTTAGAAACTTCTTCTTCATCACTGTCTTTATTCCTGTGAGGCAATTTAGAAGAAAAATGACCAATACCACCACAATTAAAACATGTCAATGGAAACATACATTTATACTTGTCATTTCTGTTAGCACCATGATTTTCATAGCTAAGAGGAATTCACCGCACAGATAGTTTTATTGTGCCAAGGATTTTGTCCCGCAAAGGATGTTGTCACGCAGAGGATGTTGTCACACAAAGGATTCTTTCACGCAGAGGATGTTTTGTTGCAAAGGATGTCATCGTGCAAAGGATTCTTTCGCGTAGAAGATGTCATCAGGAAGAAGATGTCGTCACACAGAAGATGTCATTGTACAGAAGATGTCGATGTGCATAATACGTCATCGCATAGAGGATGTCGTCACACAGAAAATGTTTTCGCACAAAGGACATTGTCGCGAGGAGGATGTCATCGCACAGAGAATGTTGTCGTACAAAGGACGTTGTCATGCAGAGGATGTTTTCGTGTAGAGAATGTTCTCACACAAAGGATTCTGTCATGTAGAGGATGTTATCATGCAGAATATGTCATCGTGTAGAAGATGTCATTGCGCAAAAGATGTCATCGCGCAAAAGATGTCATCGCGCAGAAGATGTCGTCATGCATAAGGCATTGTCACGCAGAGGATATCCTCATGTAGAGAATGTTTCCGCACAAAGGGAATTGTTGAGCAGAGGATGCCTTCACACAAAGGACGTTGTCGCGCAGAGGATGTCATTGCACAGAGAATGTTGTCACACAAAGGACGTTGTCATGAAGAGGATGTTGTCACGCAGACAATGTTGTCGCGCAAAGGATGTTGTCGTGAAGAGAATGTTTCCATGCAAAGGATGTTATCGCGTAGAGAATGTTATCACGCAAAGGACTTTGTCACACAGAGGATTTTGTCATGTAGATAATCGTTTTTTGCAAAGGATTTTGTCGTACATAGGATTTTCCTTCGCAGAGGCTACAGGGCATGCTACGCAAATGACTGGTTTAGTAGTAAACTTCAAGATCACTTTCTGATCAACGGGAGAGGAATTTTGAAAATCCCCAAGAGGTTTTTGTCTAGAAAAAAACATCTAATGAAAATCTCTCTCACATTTGTAAATGGTGTCACAGATTGGGAGACTCGAACGAATCTTTGAGCCCTATTTTTCATCTTTCATGATTTCCTGTTTGAGACATGCTTTTGCGACATGTATTTAGGAAAGTTGGAGATGAATTTCATGAAACCGAGAGAGGTTTTTATTTATAACAATGTTACCTACAAAAATTTCTCTCCATTTTTAAATATAGTTTTTTATTAGTGAGATATGATGTCATATTTAACGTCTATTTTCTCAGTTTGTTGCGCAATTCGCTGCATTTTTTGTTGTAGGTTACTATTGCATAGCAGACTTGTTGTGCAGGGGTGACAAAGTGTCCAACAGTGAACATGATGCCTTATCACAACCATATGGTTAAATTTTGATCATGATAAATGATTGTAAATAATATTTTGGTTATGATTATGATTTGGCAAAGTCAAGTTTTCTATTTTTAGTAAATCTGTTGAAGTTATCGTTCTCTTTCAAAGAAACCAGATCCATGATTCTAGGAGGTGGTAGTTCGACCTTAAAAGCCAAATGTGGCATTAGTTTTCTATATAAGGGGGTCATTTTGAAGTAAAGGGGGTTGGTTGGAAAAATAGTGTAGACAGTGACTATTGAATGTAGCTTTCAAGCTCGATTGAAACTTAATGAAAAGGTCTTGAAACTTTGACCAAAATATTCTAACAGTAGCAGTTTGATGTATTGTATTCTCTCTTTGTGTACGTTCTTTCCTGTGTTCTTTATATTCATATCTATATTCTGTCTAGATCGGAACATGATTTCGAATCTAAAATTCTCCGCACGGTGCTCTAGATTTGCGCCATTTAGACGACTGTGTTTCTTCTAAGCAAAATCTAAATTCACCCCCAGCGATGCTCCGAGTTGCTTCATGTGTTTTTCTCTCACCACACACAATGATTTTTAACTAAAATAATGTTTCTTACTTAGCCTTTATCCTCTCAAGTTTAGTCACTAAGTCATTTGTTTTTGTTGTTTTCTTAAATTGACTCCATATCCTAAGGTCTTGCTTTCTTTCACCAATAGAACCAGAAATATTGTGTAAAAGTGTTAAATCTAGCTAACAGATTAAATACATACCCTATACAAAGACAAAGTCTCATAGAGAGCCCTCTCCAGGTCATAAAGGCTATTTTCCGGTCTCAAAATTGGTTTGTAGGTTGCCTCTGTCATTCATTTTCTCAGCCGAATGAAGTTTATAGAGAGCTAACATTTTGGTGTCGTTGTTGGGGAACGAAGGTGAAATTTTCCCTAGGATAAAACGACAAAGATCATATTTGGCTTATAATGGTGAACAGAGTTCAAACACAAGGTGGTTGTACCATTCACCTGGTGACTCCAATCAAGCTTCAAATGTGATTCAAAGAATCCACTAGAGAATGAGATCCGTTGACAGATATATGGAAGAGCAGTATGGAAAAATCAAGTACTCGAGCTTAAGTTTAGTCCAAGAAGTACTTTTTTGTTTTATCAATATCTGCTTGTCCTTTCCCTTGTTTTTCAAAAGAATATTTCTTCACTTACTGCATTCAAATGAATCTTAGAGATCTACCCTTGTATATCCTCCATGGAAAATTGTAGGTATACCTCCTTCTTGTATAACCGATATTCACCAAGCTCCTTACTCTTAGCCATATGATATCCATGATAATTCTTGTGAGATTAATGAAACAAAAGTTGAGCTTGTACCTTCCATTCTTAATCCTACACCCTCCAAGGTTCAAGAAAGATACAGTCCTCTTAAATTTCCTTCCATCCTTCATGAATTTCCTCTGAAACATTATTCCTAGGTTCGATGGAGAGCTTGATGGAAAGTCAGTTGAAAAACATATTCAGGTCTTTGAGCATTTTATAGAACTTTTTGAGATTGAACATGGTGATTTCTCTATGAGGGCCTTTTCTTAGTCCTTACAAGGAGATGCCAAAGCATGGTTCAGAAATTTGCAGCCTCAGTCGATTATCTTGTCGGATGAATTGAGGGAAGATTTCCATAGATTTTGGGGTGAGATAAATTCATGGGATCTAGTCCTTTCAGAGTTTTATTCCATGAGAAGAATGAAATATGAAACCATCTCAAATTTCAGTAGGAGGTTTTCTAGTCTTTATTATAAACTTCCTAACGGAATTCAACCCACTAAAGCTACTTCCATGTTGCATTATGAAACAACCTTTCATCTAGATTTGTCTTTCCTTCTGATGGAAAGAATATCTAAGTCCTTACAACAAATTTTTAATGATGCTCAGGAGATTCAACACAATATTCAAGCATGCAAACAAATTCAAAATGAGGAGTTGGATGCTAAAGAACATGACAGTGAATATGAACAAAAAACAATTGATTTGAATCTTGAGAAGAGGGTTAATAATATCATATGTCCTCTTGAAGCTTTAAATGTTGATGATTTTGCAAAGGATTATATTCCACTTATTGAAAAATAAGGTTATAATTTAGCTTCTGATCCATCTCATGATAAGCATGAGGCTGATTGTTTTATGTATTCATTTGTAAATAGTCAAGAAAATGAATTTGCAAATCAGCTTGTTGAAGAGAAGTTTGATGTCCTAAGATTTTTCTTGTTAGATGACATTGCACATGTTGTTGATTTTCCTATATATGATGAATATGATGTTGACTTCCTCAAACAACCAAATGCATGTTCTCTATCAGAAAATGTTCCTTTTTATCACTGTAATTAGAGAAATCATCCTACATATCTTAGTTACAAAGTAGAATATGAAGAAAGTATCGATTCAGATGAAGGAAATTCTTTACCTTTATGTTTCGCTTCGTTTAAATTGTTGAAAGAAAATATAAAGATCATCACTGAGACAGAGGAATGTGTGTCGATGCAAAATCACATTGATTCATGGAAAAAAATTGACAAGAAATTGCAACAATCTTCTCCTATGTTTGATAACCCTGTTGCATGTTATATGGAAGGTTTAATCAGTTCAAAATTGCATCCATTGGTCGAAGATGAATCTGAAAATATAGATGATGATGAGTTGTTTCCCAAATCAGCCATGTCCTTCTTGCCATCATGGGTTTCATTGCATCAATTTAATACATATCTTCATCCCTTTCTTGACAGCCATCCATTTGAGATTTTTGGAAGCAGAAATGTAGTTGGAGGGATGATACAAGATGACAGTCTTGTGAAATATCCTGAAATAAGTTTTCTTTCTTTTCAAGATCCTTTTGAAGCATGTTTGGATACAATGAATGGACCTAAGTTTTTAAATTTGGTAAATATTAAATTTGATGAGTTTCCATTGAGAGGGTTTTCCCTTTCAATACTGGTCAAAGATGCGCAAGGAATTCAACCCGTGGACAAGGCACTTGCATGATTGCATTGACATTTTGATTTCACTTAATTGGAAGTTTTTCAATAGTTAGGGTAGATAGGTGTGAATAAGCTCAACATGGAGAGCATTTATTTCATCATTTTTTAGTTTGTATTTTCAGTTTGGGTTTAGTTCAGTTGTAGAATACATTTGTGGTAGAACAGTTCAGGTTTGGATTTCAATGTGATTGGTTCCACGTCAGCTAGAGAGAAGGTTACAAGTTACATTTGGAAATTTGAGTTTGGTGACATCCTAATGGATAAGGCACCTGATCTATTTTTCTTTGTTGCCTCACAGGGAGGATAGCATCCCCATTGGAGCCAGTTGTTAGCACCATGATTTTCATAGCTAAGAGGACTTCACCACACAGACAGTTTTGTCGCAATAAGGATTATGTCGCGACAAAGATTCTGTCGCGTAAAGGATGTTGTCGCATAGAATATTTCGTCGCGCATAGGATGTCGTTGCGCAGAAGATGTCATCGTGCAGAAGATGTCATCGTGTAGAAGATCTCATTGCACAGAAGAAGTCGTTGTGCATAAGAAATCATCGTGTAGAGGATGTCGTCACGCAAATAATGTTATCACACCAAGGACGTTGTCACACAGAGGATGTCATCACGCATATAATGTTGTCGCGCAAAGGACGTTGTCGCACAGAAGATGTTGTCACACAGAGAATGTTGTCACGCAAAGGATGCTTCTGTTCAGAGAATGTTGTTGCACAGAGAATTTTGTCGCATAAAGGACGTTGTCGCATAGAGGATGTTGTCACGCAGAGAATGTTTTCGCGCAAATAATGTTGTCGCGCATAGGATTTTCTTAAGCACAAGCTACAGGGCGCGTTGCGCAAATGACTAGTTCAGTAGTAAACTTCAAGATCACTTTCTGACCAACTGGAGAGGAATTTTGAAAATCCCCGAGAGTATTTTATCTAAGAAAAACCAAATAATAAAAACCTCTCTCATATATTAAAAAGGTGTCACGAATTGGGATATTTAAACGAATCTTTGAGCCTTATTTTTCAACTTTCATGATTTCATGTTTGAGACATGTTTTTGTGACACGTGTTCCGCTAGATGGAGATAAAATTCATGAAATCGAGAGAGGTTTTTCTATAGAACAATTTTACCTACAAAAACCTCTCTTTTTTTAAAAATAGTTTTTTATTTGTGATATATGATGTCATCTTTAACACATATTTTCCATGTTTGTTGCGCAATCCATTGCGTTTTTTGTTGTAGGTTACTCTTGCATAGCATATTTGTTGTGCAGGGGTGACAGAGTGCCCAGTAGTGCACAAGATTCCTTATCACAACCACATGGTCAAATTTTGATAATGATCAATGATTGTAAATAATATTTTGGTTATGATTATGATTTGGAAAAGTCAAGTTTTCTATCTTTAGTAAATCAGTTGAAGTTGTTGTTCTCTTTCAAAGAAACTGGATCAAGATTCTAGGAGGTGGTAGTTCGACCCTAACATCCAAATGTGGCATCAATTTTCTATATAAGGGGGTTATTTTGAAGTAAATGGGGTTGGTTGGAAAAATAGTGCAGATAGTGACTATTGAATGTAGCTTTCAAGATCAATTGAAACTTAATGCAAAGGTCCTGAAAATTTGACAAAAAGATTCTAACGGTAGTAGTTTGATGTATTGTATTATATATTTGTGTACGTTCTTTCATGTGTTATTTATGTTCATATCTATACTCTGTCTAAATCGAAACGTGATTTCGAATCTAGAATTTGTCATGCGGTGCTCTAGATTTGCGCCATTTAGATGATAGTGTTTCTTCTAAGCGAACTCTGAATTCACCCCTAGAGGTGCTCTGAGTTGCTTCATGTGTTTTTATCTCTCCACACACAATGATTTTTAACTAAAATAATATTGCTTACTTAACCTTTATCCTCTCAAGTTTAGTCACTAAGTCATTTGTTTCTGTCATTTTCTTAAATTGACTCCATAGCCCAAGGTCTTGCTTTGTTTCACCAATAGAACCAAAAATATTGTGTAAAAGTGTTAAATCTAGCCGATAGTTTAAAGTCATACCCTGTACAGAGACAAAGTCTCAAAGAGAGCCCTCTCCTAGTCGGAAACGCTAGTTTCTGGTCTCAAATTTGGTTTTTAGGTTGCCTCTGTCATTCGTTTTCTCAGCTGAACGAAATTTACAGAGAGCTAATAGGTTCCTTTCTATAATTTTCTCACAAAGTTATCCATCTCTTCATCTTCGTCTGAATCATCACTGCAGCTGCAAATTGGTTTTGACCTTTTTCTTTTGCTTCTTATTTGTCTTCTTGGATTCCTTGAAAGATGATTCATTTGTGACTGGTTTCTCTTGTTCTTTTCTCATCCCATAGTGTGTAAATATTCCATGTAGCTCATTCATGCCCAATGTATCGATATCTTCTCTTTCTTCTAGGGTTGATATTTTAGAATCAAATATCACAGGAAGATACCTCAATACCTTTTGAAAAACTATTGAGTCATCAAATTCTACTCCCAATCCTTTAATAGTGTTGACTACTTCATCAACTCGCATAAGGTAGGCTACAATGTCTTCATCTTCCTTCATCTTCAACTATTCAAACTTAGCTCTAAAAAATTGAAGCTTAGCTCCCTTTACCTTGGCATCTACTTCATAAATAATTTGGGGTTATCCTAAAGATCCTTTGCACTATCACAATGCATAACTTTGACAAAAATCGAATCAACTAAACTGCTCAGAATAGTACCTTTAGCGTTTGAGTTGTTTTCATCGATCTTCTTTCCATATCGATCAGTTGGGGGAGTGGTTGGTGTTGTATACCCATCTACTATTGATTGCCAAACATCGAATCCTTGTGCATGTAAAACTATTTTCATCCTTTTATTTCATAAGGTATATTTCTTCCCATCAAACCTTGGTGCTCCAATCTTAGCGCATTCCATGATCTCCTTCCAATGGTTAGACTTCTTCCTAAAGGACCTTCTTTGATACCAATTGTTGGAATACTGAGAGGGGGTGTCAATCAGTATTATTACTTTTATTTCTTTAACCACAATATAAATATTTAATGATATTCAATCAACATTCAATATAACATCAGTACCATAAATCAATGCATAAAAAAAACACATAAACATAGTACACTGAATCCTTACATGGAAACCCAATGCAAGATAAAACCACTGAATTATTTTCTTATTTTTCAAAGAGTACATTCATTGGAAGCACCAACTTCCTATTTCTTCAGCTACAACTGGAAAAAGTCTCCAACCCCCTATTTATTAGATACAACTTGAAGGAAGCTCCAACTCCTTAATTTATCTAGCTCCAACCGAAAGGAGGCTAAAATCCCCTTTCCTTGCCCCGTCCAACCTCCCTGAAATATAATTGTAGACAACCTGTAATTACCTTTTTTGTTGTAAATAATAACTTGTTGTTGTTGATGTTCATGATACCTCTTTTGATGCTACTAAAATCAATATCTTATTAAGGCAACAACTTATTCCTCATGCCAAAATCCATAAGAGAATTATCCAAATCAACAACTTATGAATTACTAAGACATACTTGTTCCTGATTTATTCAAAATAACTCCTTAACACACTTAGAAAGACATAACTTCAAACTATAGCTAACTTGAACTTTTAGATCCATGATCTTCCACAACTTTTCCTCACAGGTTCGTGACTTTGTTTATTGTTTTCCTGCGGGTATATGCTCTTTTCCTCACTACAGCTCATGGATGTCCATGATTTTCCCCCTAAAACGCATGGATATACTCAAAGAGTTCTTGTATGAAACCCCTTCTCCTTACTCTCGGCTCCTGTAAACTCCTTACTTCACTTGACTTCTATGTCTTTGACTCACTTCCTCGAATCTCCAGCCTATTTTCTCACAAGTGGATACACATAAGTGACTTGCAATGGACTCTTCTTTGTGTTATATATGAGAAATTTATTAATGACATGAAACTCATGATGGCATGCAACTCACATATAACCTGTTATCTTTTGTTTACTCCACTTTTATTTTCCCTGTAATAATTAATTATCTCTCCAATAATTAATTATCCTTGCAATAATTAATTATTTTTTGTTTACTGCCACTTTACTTCGACAAGCAACTTTGTTCAAGGGTTGAAATCAATGACAAACAATCTCAATAATTAATTATCTTTGCAATAATTAATTATCCTTGCAATGACATGCAATAATTAATTATGATAATTAATTATCCTTGCAATAATTAATTAATCTTTTTTGATAATTAATTAAATTTTCAAAAATATTCAAGTAAGTGCATTTCAATCGATCAAGTGTGATCTAGTCTACTATGTGTGTTTAATTCTTGAAGATTGTTTCCAAAAGGGTGTTTTTCTTGCTTAGGATTGCATACCAATAGAAAGTCAATGTTAGATAAGAAATTGTGAGCTACGTATAATTTGCATGATAATTTGGAAATAAAAAGACGTACCCCTGGTTGAAAATGGATTAAGTTGTTTTAAATAGGCAATTAAATCACGCAACAATTAGAAATATTTTTTAAAAAATCAAATAAGTTTTTTTTAATCAATCAATTGGAAGAAATAAATAGCATTAATATAAGGAACCAAATAACATCATCACTCGGACGAATCCAATATTGTTATGGGGGTTGTTCACAATGACATTTTTCTTCTTTCTTGTTATTGTCTTGTTATATTTAAAGTATTTTTGGTTGTGGTTTTTGCATTTGTTTACCTTTGAAAATTTCCAATGGTTCTTATCGCTACTTTAAAACCAATCTTCAATTTGCAATATCTACACTTAAACCCTAGAAGTTATTTAAAAAGTGCACCCCTTTTTAGTTTAGTTGAGGGTATTAGCAAGTGTTTGTTTGAATCTATGACAGTTTTAGCAGTTGTTTAACTTTCTAAATTTTCCTATGGTGCTTATCTTTTCTTCTAAGCAAGTTCCATGCTCAAAACCCTAGGCCAATTTCAGTTCAATTGCAGGTAGATGAGAATTTTTGTTTGAATTGATGGAAGTTATGGCAAGTTGTGAATAATGACTAGAGAGTAACTCATCATCAATAAATTCATTACATCGATGCCTGAAATATTTAAAATCTCAATAATATATGGAAACTATCAAATGATCACTAAAGAGCAATGTACCATAGTCCATTTTTCAGTGCCCATGGCTGAAATGTTAAGCTTCTAAACAATATCTAAAGGCTATCAAAATTTATCAAATTTCAAGATAATCATATACTCTTTAAACTCAGATTTTGGGTTTGAAAGAAATTGAAAAAATGAAAAATTTCAATATAAGTGCTCTCTAGAATTTTAATTGATAGTGTTCGGCATGCATATCCTAAATTCCACCCCATGAAATAGACCAG